>JABFPQ010000357.1:0-12378 GCA_022817265.1 Masnerella sp. ZL-2020
AAAAAATGATTATCAAAGCAACATAGATTACTAAGTTGTTTTTGAATGAAAAAAATAAACTCTTAAACAGCACCTGGTATTAACATTATTTTATTTCTGTTTTATGGAAAAACTACTCTCACATGATTACAAATTCGTCTGCTTTAGTTCAAATCCATTGATTTACCGGAATAACCAAAATATTCGTGCACTTACACCTTAACTTTGTGGCCCTAGAACTGTGACATCCTTTTAGGTAATTAATCCAGGTATTAATATCCTAATTGAACCGCACCGACAAAACCAGATTTATTCTTCGTCGCGGTGTAAGTGAGAATACAAGTTTCTGGGGCGTATTGAATTTATAAAAATATTGCATTCTTAAAAATGTTTACATGCAGTAACATTAAATTGGAATAAACATGCCAAATATAGAACGCTATATATTTCGCAAATATAACCCATCTAAGTTTGTACAAATACAAACTGGAAATTTTAATTGGTACCAACTACTTATTTAGCAAATTGTATGATTGTGATGTTAATTAGTTCAACGCAAAATTTGCATGGAAAAATATCAGCGTCAATTTACTCGGAATATTCGAGATTCGTATAGTTAAAACGGATTTATGAAGAACTGTAAATGGTAATGTCTCTATTTCGTTCTTAAGAAATCCTTAAATAAGTTGTTTCCATTAGCCCGTGTTATTACCATAATACAAAACGTCCAAGTTTTACTCCAATAAAAACTCTTCTCGGCAAAAAGTTGTGCTCTGTTATTTGTTGTCACCCTCTATATTCTTATGTATGGTAATAGAAAGTTTTAATGGAGTTGTAATAAAGTTTTTTGACATTCTTTTTATATCCTGCTATAATCAATGCACTACTTTGTAGGCCGCTTCAATTGTTCTAGTTCCACGCGATTCGCCAAAAGCTTTAATACATGAATGAGCCAAGTTGTTTTTCTTTGTTTTCCGTAACTTAAATGTTAACATTTTTAGCAATCTTATTCTATAAGAACCAAATCGCTTCGAATTTATTTATCATTATTTACATATTTTCACTGATATTTGTCAAATGCACTGAGAAACTCAACCCTCAAATTTGTCAATTTTGCCACGTGTCTTACATTTTTAGGTGTGCAAATTCTATATCGATTTTATAAGAATTGGTATAGTTGGGAAAAGTCAATAAATCCTATTATGTCGATCTAAAATTAGACCGTTTACCAAATAGAGTATTTGAGAGAAATCTATTTTTTTCTCCTGACGTAATATAATATTTTGACGTATTATAATATTTTGACGTATTATAATATTTTGACGTATTATAATAATTTTGTATTTGTTAACATTTTGTTCTCTAGATTCTCCATCATATATCACGATTTGATTTTATTTTTTCACTATTAAAAAATCACTTAGTCTTTATACAATAAATCAAGTTGAGAAATAATTTTCCAATATATTTTCTTAATAATGAGATAACACGCAATTTTTTATTGCACTTTTCATCTTTTCAGTAAATCTATAATCGTTTGTTTGACGAAAAACAAATAACTGCACACAACGTCCAAGGCTTTGAAGATAGTGGCATTCGATTTAATTCATAAAAAGTGAGAACTTTTTTTGTACTAATCCAATGGTTTAATTGAAATCCGTGGTATAGTCATTGATAGGCGAGTCTTATAGTATTTACCTACTTACTTTTTGCATGTTCCTTTCGATAGAACTATAGAAAACTTAACTTCACAGTAAATGATTTACTTAAAATTACACATAATTTACCTTATATATCACGTAAAAATCGTTCATTGCGGAATAATACCCAATGTTTTCGAAGAAAATGTGAAATTACACGTTTGTGGAAACAATGATTGGAAAACGTTTGAAGCCAAACAAATTAAGATCAAAAAGGAAACAATTTCATTATAAAAATTGATTCACAACGATTCTATAATTGATCTTAAATCAATACCAACAAATAACTGTTAATCTCAATTTGATATAAAAAGAGGTCCATATTCAATTCCTAAATAGGTTATGTTTCTGTGTAGAGTTCGCATGAAGTGTAATTTTACGCATTTTACGTACAATTCCACAAAAAGTTATGGCAACTGAAATACATGATATATCACGTAATTTTACTAAACTAGAGTTACAGTGAATTCAAAATTGAAATGTGTACCTATATTATTAAATTCCATCTGAATAATTAATACATTTATACATCAAGTATACAAAGCATGAATTTTTTGCATGGATTATATGAAAGTGTTGTATGAGAAATAAAACAAATTAAGGGAAATTTTTCAAAAGGTACCTGTTATTTATTGTTAGGAAAAATTTTTGTTTCATACATTTTTTAAAGAGTTTTTGAAAGAAAAGATTTAATACTTCTGCCTTTTTTTAATTTTAGGAATCCTTTTTCTACAACGATGAATTCGTACAACGTAAATTCGTCGATGTCAGGTTCGTTCGCAAATTATGGAGTTTAAGGTTATGGAAAACGCGATTATGATATTACGTCTAACTCTTATATGTATCAAAAGTTAGAATTGTTTCTGAATGTAGAAAATATCCATTAAATTTTCAATTTGGATAAATTTATCGTTGTTGGTCGAATTGTTTTCAGAATGATAACTTGATAAACTTATGGAATGATCAGATATTCTCAAAGATACAATTCGATTCGTCTTATAACAAAAATATTTCAACAAGAAAACTAAATTATAATCACCTGCATTATCTGAGATTTATATTATATTTTCTTTGCAATCACCTTTTCATACTCTTCGTTATGCATTAATTATTGCTAAATGAATATTTAACCGTTTATATTATAATACAAAAGTATAAGCAATCTGTTATTGATTTTTACTTTATTCAAAAAATATTCCGAACATTAATAGATAAGATCTACATAACATGGGCAGAATCGTGAATTTTTTATAAATATTATTTTCATGCTACATTTGCAAGCAAATATATGTTCATTGTAGCCGAATTAAAGGTGAAACAAAACATATTCTACGTAGCCAAAAATAAATTGCACCAGATATCATAAGATCGAACATTAGATTTAACACGAGATCTTACGAGTGCATTTTGCTGCTTATATCTAATGGCAGATCTACTGTTAGATATTTGAAAACATTTGAATAAAAATACACATCAGCGTTTCCAGCAGTAAACAAACGGAATAGAATTTTAACGGTGAAAGTTATTATTAATTCATTACAGACGTAAATGTTTTGAACGGAGACATGTTTGCAGTTTTAGTAAAAATGGAAGAAAGTTTAAATTTTTGACGAGTGTTTTTACTTGTTGTTACTTCCTGCCGGAAGTTGCTATTTTTTGGCATTGGGAGAATAATGAAAGTATCATTTTAGGCGCTCTTGTATCTAAAAACAGAGTTTGCACCTTGAGAAAAAAATTTAGTTACAACATCGCACAAAGTAGAAGATTTGAGTTTTATTCTTCCTTGGTGGAAAATATAATATTCCACCCAAGTGCTGGACGATATGTTTCTCAAAACAAATGATGAAAAAATATTTTTACCGAATCGGAATTTAGACATTTATCTTCCTCAGAGTGTAAAATTGTCCAGAGTTGAATAATTGTTTATCTTGTTGGCGGAAATATTTTCTGTACGCGAACGGAAAAGATATATATATCTTTTCCTGTCGTTAAAAAGGTCAGAAAAGTAATATTTTCCATAGACATGTTAAGAAAAATATTATTACTTCAACCTCATATTTCGTCGATGAATTCGCGAGATCGGTAGTAGTAAGATGAAAAAGTTATCGACCCCGGCGTTGAACAATTTCGAGTTTTACGACGTTTAATGAATTTAAAAAGCGTCGTAATTCGGTATCAAGCATCGGCATCGGGGCTGAAATATTAACGAGCCGAGCGATCCAATTCCGGGCTTCAAAATTAATTGTAACGGGGCTGGAATATTTATAAGAACGCGATCGTTGATGTCGCATATCGATTGCACCTAATCGAGCAGCGCGTTAAGGTGCGTGCACACATCTTGACGCGACGTACGATCTTGCGGCTGTTAATACACGATAATTCGACGGCATTACAGTCGAGCCAACATCCAGCCCTAATGCCTTCGCACGGCGACACGCGACCGAATTTAAATCTAAAGTGCCGCCCACACACACACACCGAATTATTAGCCTCTGTGTGTGACTAAATAACCGCGTTGCTCCGTCATAATGCAAATCATTTGTTTATGCACTTTATCATTTTCGTACCGACGATCTCTGCTTTTTATCGCCAAAGCCCATGCGACTTTTTTCGAATATTTCGTTTTTTGGCGCTCTTTGTTAACGTAAGAAAATCATTACGATAAGAACCTGAAAATGCTTCAAAAAATTTGTATAAGAATTATTAAAAATGCTTACACTAGTAAAAAAAATTATCTTGTACAATATAATAAACAAAGACATATACATAATTTAGTCGATTTTAAATAAAAAAAATATAAAAATATGCATTAAAAATAATTATTTTTTTGATAATAAAAAATTTGATTTGTCCTTTTTGATGGCCTTTTAAAATGAAATGTTATTATCAGATACACTGAAAAGTTATTTTGCGACATTTCGAAACATTCAAACGAATTGACTATCTCGGGTATTTCAGATTTCGTAATACCTCCACTATTGCGAACTTTCGTATACTTGAAAAACTAAAAATACACTTTAATTAAATAAATGATGTCAATAAAATAGATTTTTCGTTACATATGCACCAAAAGTTCAATTTTTTGTTCTTTTTTGCAGACAAAAAATAACATTGTATTCTCTGAAAGTAAGGCGTTTATTTTTGGTTCGAAGACAAAAAACTCTTGATTCTTCTGGCCTTTGACAAAAAATTGTTGCTATAATAAAACACGACAAACTGGACGAATTTTCTATTTAATTCTAGTGAAGTATATCAAACGCTAAATTGAAAGAAAATAACTCAGCACTGACCAGTGTGATTGTCAGTTTCGGTAATATATATATATATATATATATATATATATATATGTATATATATAAACCAGACGAAAAACAAAAATAAATAATTTGAACAATGGCGTTCGAACGCATTATAACGTCTACGGGCAAACGCGAATTGCATTGCGTTCATTTCGGCCTCGCGATCAAATTTGTACGGGTGCTATGAAACATTATCACGCAATCAATAATAATTTCGTATTCGCCCAATTTTCCGGCAATAATCAGCAACTTTTGCGATCAATTGGACTCGCAATATTCTAAACGAGCAGTGTTGAATAAAAGAATACGCGCCATTTAATTTTGCAAGTATTACCGAGAGGTAATTCGGCCAAGTTTTTGTTAAATTAGATTTTAAAAGTTCGCCGCGGTGAACTTTAGTAATGAAATGTTAATAGATTCCATGGGGCCCCGTAAAATATCCGCGGCAAATTAAGTCGTAATAAATACGGGTTAATTGGGATTTACGAGTGCGCGATCGTGATGTCACTTTCGTCGTAAACAATTTCGAGTGGTCCCTTTCGTTTCGTTGCGCCTACTTTTTCGCCGCGATCGCTAATAAAGAACTTTATTGCATGGACAAAATCAATACGTGACCACATGCAACTTTACATAATCTCGCAGAAGCGGTCACGTGTTACAAATGATTTGATTGACGAAAACGATCTGAAACATGTGATCGAATAATGAAAAAGTTCCGCAGAATTCGCATATGTTATTTGTAATGATTATTATACCTATATATTATTAAACCTGAATAAGACAAACGGTATAAATCCGAATAATCAACAAACGGAAAACAATCTTTGGAACTATGGGCGACATGTTTTTTTTCGGGAAAAATCCTAAAATCTCAGTAAATACCGATATTCATGACACTAAGTGTTGTTTATGCAGCATTTAAACATCAGAGAAAATCGTGTAAATCAAGTGGGGCTTCATTAATCCTTCGATAAATCTCTTTTATTTTACTTTGAAGTTTATTATATCTGGATGAAAATATGATTATGAACAACACAAATACTTCCAAGGATACTATACTTCACAAGTCTCTCATAAAATTTATGTTATTGTCAAAGAATACTTTATTTGGATTATCATTGCAACAATAAAAATATGTATAATTATGATTTACTTCTGGTAATTCTAAATGAAATAAAATATTGTTTGGTATTTTTATTTCCATCTCGGTGGACGAGGGTGAAAAAACATTTTGCAATTCACGGTCGTAAAATTCGCTTTGCCATCTAGACTATAGTTAGGTAACGTACAATATATATAATAATATACCGTTTGCAGTTAGCCCCTAAAGTCTTCGGTAAATTTTTCTATTTTATTTCACACGAATAATGTAAATTTAATTTAAGAAATTAAAATTAATGTTTATACCATATTTTATTTCAATAATACATAGAGTAAAGAAATTAAATCAGAAAATAATAATAATAATAAATAATAAATTGATCATTCTTATATCTGGGTGAAAAATATATCCGAATGAAACAAGATTATTATTAGTCTGATTGTACAAGTGTATTCCATTTCTTGTAAATACAATTGTTTTCTGATAATCAGAATTCTTATATTTTAAACGTATCAAATACATTAAAAAAGGCACGCGAATACGTTTTTAATAGAATATAAGTACAATTCAAATTCCCTAGCATTTAATATAGATATTGCTATCGCGTACGAAATATATGACGAATTCGATCAATAACAAATATGTTTGGCTCCAAATGTATGAAACATTTCAATTTATTATTTAGAAAAAAGAAATCGAGTGGTTTTATATTATTCTCGTCTGGTTTGCTTTTTCGACGGTACGATAATCTATAATATTACGAGATATGTATCGTTTTATTTCTTTAATATTTATCCAATTATAATACTTTCAATTAATTCATGAGAAATTCTATGATATTTTCGTACACAATCTAAATATTATTAACGTTTACTGATAGCAAAATAAGAAAATATTCCGTTAACGTAAATAAATGTTGAATGTTGACTGGAAATATAAAATCATGTGAGATAATGAAATATTGTTGACAAGAGATTTTGCATTTTGTCTGAATATTTCAAATATAGACTCAAAAATGTGGTTTTAGAGTGAAATATTTATTAGAGTTCAACAATTATTTCAGTTTGGAGCAAATGCACAGTAAAAATTCATCAATGGAATATACACACTTTTGGGTATAAATACGTATAATTATACATAAACACAAAATATTCATCGAAATTGTGTTAGTAAGAAAATCATAAAAGTTACTCAGCTATCAACACAAGTTATGGGTAAGAATTTACACAAATGGTGTAAATACAGATTTTAGTAAACTTCGGAATAGACATAACCTCACCTTTAACAGAATTTATTACATTTTCGTGTTAAGACAACTTTTTGAAAAAAAACTCACATTAGTTCTCTTCAGAATTGTAATTATAATTTTTTAATCAAGTTATTTAATGTAGATTAGTGTATAATAATATATATAATATTATTCAATGTAAAATCAAGATAGAATCAAGATCCTACAATTATTAGGCGACTCATTAGTTGAAATTTCAAACGCTAATCCCAAATTTGTCGATTGTTCCAAACTTTGTTATTATATTTTTTGTAATAAATTATTTTTATTCTGATTAAAATTCAGCCTGGGAAAAACAGATTATTGGAAAAAATGTTCTGTGGAAAAAATGTTCTGTGGAAAAAATGTCCTGTGGAAAAAATGTAACGATTACTGGGGCTATCTTCTGTAAAGAGAGGCGCTAAAAAATGAATAGGTGTTGACGCGCAGAGCCATGAAGACACTTAAGTCATCAATTTGGACATTTAGCTGGTGTGGCGGGTAACGAGCGAAATGAGACGTCGGAAGGATGATTTGCGCTGAATGAGCACGCACAATTGTATCAGGTTGTCTGCGGCGCGAAATCCGAGTAACACATGCCCCTGCGGGAGCAGACTCGGTGTTCCCTCAATTATCTCTGCGGCTTGACACGGGTGCGAAACGAAACGGAACGAAGCCAAAGGAAAGGAAAGGAAACCGAAGCTTACGTGACGAGGCGACGGTGATCTTTGTCGCGCGATATCTATCTCTCTAAGTGTGTGGAAGGAACAGCAGAGCTTGCAGGCTCGTCCGAGAGTAAAAAGGGTCAGGAAACGTTTCCCTCTGGCGGCCTGCGACCGCTTAGCTTCCGCAACGTTAGCACTTTTTGGATTAACCGCTGGACATTAGAATACGGAATTGATATATTATGGTCCCTAGGTATAGTGATACACATATCCAACTATAACTTGCCTGGCCGGACGCTACGGTTGCACGCCTTTAAGCATCGTTGCCCGCCGCGTGCATCTTTCATCGCATTATCTGCTCTCGTAAAACACCCTTTTATAGGTTGCGATAGGCTCCCTATGTCCGATGCTTTATATTATTCCACCACCGTCTTCTTTATTCCACCCAACCAATTTTAATCAAATTCCTCACATCGATTATGTTTTTTCAACCATATCTTTCCAATTTTTATAAATACTTTAAGGTCAATCACCTTAAAATCACCTTTGTTTACAAAAACACTTTCACCTACTTCAAGGTTATATAGTTTGTTTACAAAAACATATTCACCTACTTCAAGGTTATATAGTTTGTTTACAAAAACACTTCCACCTACTTCAAGGTTATATAGTTTGTTTACAAAAACATATTCACCTACTTCAAGGTTATATAGTTTGTTTAGAAAATAAAATCGATTGGGACAATCGCTCATTCCTCAAAATTATACTAACATATTTTTCCCTCAAATGTTATTTTAAACTCGCTGTGCAACGCTAGGCGTATATGAGGTGGAGAAGGATTAAAGTCATTAAAGAATCACCTTAAGATTTGCGAAGCACGTTTTATAAAAATGTTAGGCTTTTGCGAGCAAATACGAATGCAAACAAATTGTTTATTTTTTCTTCTCTCTACTTTCTACATCTAATCAGCTTTGACGAGAATGGTATATCTTAAACGGATAATCTGAAGATAAGTACCTAAATAAGTATCCAAAAAAGGATCACGAGAATGAGATGCGGTTTATTTTGCAAAATAATCTGCAAGACTCGTGACAACCATGCAAAATTCTATTCGTGAGACAGGTCATGGAGTGAGTCATTTTTTCACGTGACAAATAACACAGACAAACAAAAAACACATTACAAGATTAGATTATGGGACGAAGATAAAGGCTCGCGGTAATAAAATGTATTTATCTTGTTGAGAACGTGACATTCGATAGGTGAAACTAATTCAAACATCGGTTCGTTTCATACAAAAGGAGAAAAAACAACGGCGGCAATTAATTAAAAAGAAGAATAATAATCTGACTGTTCAAACAGCCGCAATCGAATTTAATAAATAAAGGACGCCTATTTATGTAACCGATAATTTCATTTCGACATTTTATTGACACGTCGCGGGAAAATAAATCGTGCATTGATTTATGCCGACTGAATCTTACTTATCCAATGAATTTAAAATAGTACGTCAAAATTATATCGACGAATTATCGATAATTCAATACCGCCAAAATGACCAACAAAAATATCGCTAATCCAAACGCTTCGAAAATAATTCATCCGATTAATGTCTCATTAACGGAATCGAGTTAAAACACAAATAAAATTCGAAATCGCGTATCAATATCGGTGACGCGCGATGTAAGGAATTAATAATACTCGCTAAATTCCAGCGACAAATTAGTTTCGATGGAATGGCCAATTAAACAGTTACAAAAAAGAACCGAAAATAAGAGGCAGAAAATGGTAATTTGCACTTCGTATTAACAGAATCATATAGGTTTTTTTTATTTTGCGTGAATATCTCGGCTTTTTTCTATTTCTAAATTAATTAATCCATTTATTATAAAGGACTGTCCATATTCATTACGTAAAATTTTTTCGGATTTCTGTCATTGTCTATTTTATGAAATGTTGTCTTCAACTGTCTATTTAATTGAAGTCAATATATATAAAATTCAATTTCTGTTTATTTCAGTAGTGAAGTAAAAGATATAAAACTTACTAAAAGAAAAATTTACCAACACGATTTACTGGCTACGTTGAGAAAGCGCCCCGAGGTCTTTTTTTTAGTGTTGAGAATGCGCCCCAAAAAACATTAAATAAGCGCCCGAACAAAATGAAACTGCATCCTTGTCAAACTTCCATTTTTGTAATCCGTCATATACTTGAAAATTTGTGTTTCTTTTTCGATTAAAGATTTCGCAACTATAAATAATGGCATTAAGCCCTTTGTTTGTTGTAACTTGCATTATTTCTGCCATATTAACGAACAAATCACGAAAACACGACATAAAACTGTTACGATTTGAACGTTAATTTCAAATAGTCAAATTTATTGATTGTGTATACGAAATCAAAATATGACAGGAATCAAAATATTTCAGATGAGTATCATATTCAGTTTGCATTTTCTCTTATCAGTCCTTGATAAAGCAGAAAGTATAGAAAATGTAGGCAATCGGTATTGAAATGCTAACAAAACATTTGGACGCATATCAAATTATTTTATTACATCTAATTAATTAATTAAATCCGATTTTTTTACTTGGGGCGCTTTCTTAACATTTTTTGGGGCGCTTATTCAATAAAATTTTGGGGCGGTTTCTCAACAAAAATAGTACCCTCGGGGCGCTTTTACAACTCTCCGAAATAAACATAAAATAATTATTATTTGATTGCTTTTATAGACATATATATACTGCACATTTTCAGCAAAAATCATAAAGAATGAAAAAAAAAAAAACAATTTCAACTGTGGATTATACCAAAAATCGCTGAAATTCTCCAAACTTTATCATTTTTGAATGTTCTAAGCCATATTAAAGGAAAAGTTAAAAAAATGTAAAAAGATAAATTTTATAAATCTAAACAAAACAGGGAAAATCATCATAATTGCTTCAATCTTTTTACAAAAATTTAATTAAATATTTGTAATAATTACATATAATAACTTTATTGCAAATAATAATCAGTCGTTATTGGTCCTAAATACAAAAACTCCACTTTGACATTATTTCTGTAACATCAAAGTTCCACAATTGCTGTTTAAAAATTACAAATATACAAACAACGTACAAAATTATTTATGAGCTGACTTTTCTGTCTTTAAAGAGATATCATTTCTTAATTCTTGGGTTTGCACACTTGCTCCAAGATCATCATCGCAAATAAACTCCTCTTTCACTATGACAATATTTTCCACATTGTTCATTTTTCCAGTCTCATCGCTTTGTTCTTCTTCACTTTCTTCTTCACTGCATTCATCCAAACTATCTTCTTCACTATCATCATCTTCATTATCTTCTTCTATTTCTTCCACTTTTTCCAATTTTATCCTTTTAACAATATTCAAATCTTTATCCTTTTCTTCTATTTTAACTGTTTTTCCTGTCCTTTGATTATAATCTGACAAATTATTTTCCTTCAAAACTCTGCGAACAGTTGATGCAGATAAACCAACGTCAAAAGAAATATTCCTCACACTTCTTTCTGGTTCTCGTTTTGCTATTTCACAAATTTCGACTCTAGATTCTTCAGGAATTGATCTACCACGAAATTTTATAGTAACGTGGTCAGCATTCACACAACCAGATGCTTCAAATTTTTGTATGAGGCGAATTACCGTGTTGCAGGATATTTTTTGTTTATCTGGATTGTTTTCGTTGAATTGTTTGGCAACTGAACGAAATGAGCCACCATTTGAATAAAATAGCTGGATTATTTGGATTCGTTCATTCAAAGAGTATTTGTTGTTTGGCATGTTTGCTAATATATAATTTTTCCTGATAATTTCATAAATAATATAATTTTGTTTATTGTTATTCAATGAGCAAAATTATACACTGTTCCTTATCGTTTCCTGTAAAAAATGATTAATTAATCTGGTTTGCAAATATAAAATAATGTTTTTATAGTAAAATGTACAGGACATGATTAAAATGAATATCATTAATTGCAATGAAACATACTCACATAATTCATAGCTAAATTAATAATTCAACATCCTTGAGTATGTAAATATTATAATTCCAGACTGGTTAACATTTTGTGTCATGGTTTATTATATGGTTTCAACTGCATTTACTGCTCCATTTATGACACCTTTTAGTTCTGCCAAAAAAAGTTGAACATTAAAAAGTGAAAAAATCTTTTCCTTGATTTTGAGTCCCACACAGAACTAATATTGTAACAATAAATAATTAGAAACAAGGAATGTTTACAAATACTGACGTTGTAGTAGTAGAGGTTATGATCTCAGGGTGCAAATACTGACGTTTCCCTATCATCTGCCAAAAGATGAATACAGCTGTGCAGCTGTCAT
>JABFPQ010000358.1:0-12373 GCA_022817265.1 Masnerella sp. ZL-2020
CCAGCAGCTGAACGGATGTTCTAACCCCCCCCAAAAGTGTAGTTACGGTGGCGTACATGGGATACTGAACCCCCCCCCGCGAATATATGATAAAAGAATAAGACTGTCAAAAAAGTTATTCCAACATACACAAAGAAATGTAGAAACATTTACTGTAATATTCACAAAAAAGTATATGTAGGGGGCCGTCCATATAATCGTCACAAAATCTCAAACCCCCTCCCTCCCCCTAGAGTGTGACGTAATTTATGGACGACCCCTAATTGTTTTTTGGAGTTTTGTCCACCTAGATTTCTAAATCAGACCACTGTGCGTTATAGCATTATACCAAAAGACATATTCATTCAGGCAATTTTTGAAGTCCCCGGAAATATCCCAATAATAAAAAAACCGAGGGCAAACTCCCCGGACATTAAAAAGTAATTCAAAAATGGTAAACCGTAATATGAAATAGTTATCTTATAATTGTCATGACTAGATTATATAAATAGTACCTTGTTTGAACAAAATCAAATTTAGTGTATATCAAAAACAAGTTCAATAATACAAGGAAGCAATTCATCAGTCCATCAGAGAAGTTTATCCGAAAATTCAAATTCAAGGTGTTAATTTTAATTTAGGACAAAGTTGGTTCCGAAAACTTAAATGACTGAAACTATCTGCAATTTTTCATTTCTGATATCATGGCCACAAAACCAATCGATGAAAGTTTGGATAAATTTTGCAATTACCTAGAAACTTATATATTATAAAATTCGAAACATATAGATTTATTCGCATTAAGAAGTTATCTAAATTTGTCAATAAAACAAAGAAATATATAATTGAAAACAAAGAAGAAGAGACAAAGAGTTCTTAAAAATTAAGGTCATGATAAAATAACGATATTTTATCGTTTTAAGATAACGTTCATATAATGCAAATTGCGGACATTCTAGCAGTCATTTAGCGGTAAATGAACCCATTTTTAACGTTAATATAACATTTTTTTCATTTTGTTTTAAATTAACTTTAGTGTTTTTAAGAACGACTTAGTTATATTTGGACACACGTGTGGCTCTAAACCGTTTTCGGAAATTTCATTTTTCTGGTTTTTTTTGGGATCTGACTTGTGGATGACTTATTTGAGTTTTCAATAATAATTATAACGTTTGATTTTTAGCATGATCTGAGATATTGGCAAAACGTTGACGTATAAACTATTCGACTTAGTAATTGATACAAAACAAAGTAGTTTTTCAGTTTTGATTACTAATTATTTAAAATTAGGATATTAAATAATTATATTATTATGTAAAAATATGTTATCTAAACCACGGTTCTCGCGATCTTACAACCTTACGATCTGAGATTGTAAATTTTAACCCGACAAGCATATAAATAATGTTCAAAAAGTTCCTAAAAAAATTCTAGGTTTTTCTTAGTACATTTAAAATTCTATTAGCGAATATTACTATAAAAATATTCCACCGCGTAAGGATTTTTTACTACGATTGGTTTTTACTTCATCTTTTGTATGAGTTCTATACATAACCGACAAATTGGATTGTGTTATTAATAAGAAAATTCTGAAAAAAACAGAGGGTAGCGGTAAGTTATAATGTTTTAATTCGTATTTAGATTGATAAATAATACACAAATGAAATGTCTTTATCCGATGTAAAAAATTGTTGCTGCTGAGTGTAATTAAAGACCAATGCAGTAAACTCAATTTGCTTTTACGCTTTAACAAACAAAATTGATCAGCAAACATCAGTGACGTTTGATCTTATGTTGCATATTTTAAGGTTCAGAATATAATATTCTTTTTTAAATTAAAAAATATTTTGTTCAAATTATATCTTCATAAATGATATAGTTGATTCAACTTAAACATTTTTGTCGAACTATGTTTTTTAAAACAACAAAAATTTGTTGTTAGATCAACAAACATTTGGTTGAATGAACTCATAACATATTTTTGTTGATTCGACAAAATGTTTGTTGATTCCATCAAAGCGTGTTGTTTTCAGCTTTTATCTTGACTTATGCTATTTTTGTCATTCCCGTTATTGTATATTAGAGTCATTCTAATTTTCAAAATAAATCCTGACATGTACGCCCCCTAAATACTTTCGAAATATGAGCAAAACAAGACATTTATAATTTCAAGGTATTGAGTAACATTTATTTAAGCCTGATAAATATTATTAGACTTGTTATTGAGTATTTCCAATAAAATTACATTGCAATAATGATAATACAGTCCACTTTAAGATACACAGGTGTCAAAATTAAGTCTACGATCTTCATGATTTCCATATTACGATGTAATTAGTTAAATCAACAAACTCTAATTTTGAAAATTAGCTCATAATATCTCGGTTGCTAATTTAACAATCTAGTAGCCTGGGATTATTTTTTTTATTATGGTAATAGCCTAATTAGCTCTTTTTCTGTGCAATATATGTACAAATTATGAAAAATGATATGAGTAAATTTATAAAAGAAATTTAATGAGTAAAATTAATTTATTTAAAATTAGTAAAAAGTATGAAATGAGTATATCTTAAAAGCAAATACATTGGTCATATGAAACTATTTAATTCAAATGAATATAAGCGGACATCGGGATTCATTTATTTAACTGCTTAGTTTCGCGTATTTTGGCTGAGGTGATAAAGCTGATTTTTCATAATATTATTCTTTACTGTATCTTTTTTTCATAACATGGTTGAATTAGTGTTCGTTTTTTCATAGCACTTACCAATTGGCAGCATGTTCTATCCTAAAGAGCTAGATGCGTGGTTCCTTGCGGTGACGTCGATCAAATATGCTATTGTTTGAACACAGTACTCTGAACTTTGTCCCGAATCTTTAGATTCGGTTATGTTTTCCGATCGCGCCAGTTTGAAAAAGTATAAACGTAGCACCAACAACTCGGTGTATTGGTTGCGAGGTAATTGTATAGCCTGCTTGCTTCTACAGACCATCACCCACCACGTTTAAGCCAATTTGCCTATCGACTAACTGATTAAGCCCTACTCTTTTCCATAACGTTTATTTACGGCCATTTTTTAAAATTACAATAGAGATATTAGAATTGCATTAGAGTAGTTGTCCTTAATAATCGACATAATCAAGTTAAGATTTTTGAGGAGTCAAAAAACATGGGTATAAACTTTTCTTCTACACTCGTCTTGAAAATTTCACGAATGATAGAGAATCAATTAGCTTTTTCATTTGAATGCTCTTCAATAAATTAATTCTTGCAATTTTTGGTATAACGTTGTTGTGTAAGTTGTTCTTCAAACTATCTAAAACCTATGTTTACTACCATATAACAAAAAACATTTCGGGCTCGGATGATGAGTATCAATTAATGTGTTCAAATTTTAGAAACCTCATACTTTTTGATCATATTTCAAGAAAATGTAGAGGGCAAACGTATTAGAATTAACAAAATTGCATAATGAGAACCACTCCAATATGCAATGACGGGTATGAAAATTTCTTTCATTTGACCAAAGAAAGTGAACCCTTTTTCGGCCAATCCTCTCAAAAACAATTTTAGGGTTGAAATCCCTCAGAATAAGCTTGTTGATCATATTGGTAACTTAAGCACCAGATGAGTTAAGTTGATTCTTCAGTTCCCCTTCTCCTTATAAACGCCTGTTATATAGGACAATCCTAAAAAATCAGCAATTGTCCTGATATATTTTATGTTGTAAATAAACTGTATTTACAAAAAAACCTTGTAGTAAGTGCAGGCGTTTTCGTATACAAAGACGACGGAAGAATCACCTTAAAATTATGCAAACTCTACTCTGGGTTCTCAAAACACAAAAAGTTCACTTATTTTAAATAAGATGCGAGAATCTATGATCACTAGGATGTCCGTCGTTTTAGGTAGGTGAAAATTTTTCAGGGCAAAATCTAAAAGACTTTTGTAAAAAACTGATAATACTGCAACGAAAACGTTTTTCGAGTATATTAACCTGTGCCGCCGAATTTTTGAAATTTAAATGAAATTTTTCCTTTAAAAATGACTTTTTCACATCAAGTTCCGCGAAAATTCTCTTTTAGACTGTTTTCATGTAGGATTTTACCAATTTAACAGACAAAACAAATTTTTTGTTTAACACATTGGTTTATTTAATAAGTGTTAACGTTTCGACCAATGGTGATGGTCATCATCAGAACTGTCATAATTGTATGAAAATCATAGTTAGAATTCTCCAGAGTTTATAAGTATTTCAAAAGAAATTTGTCAGGTGTGTCATGTCAGGAGAATGATGAATGACTGTGATGATTTGATTTAATTGTATGATTTTCATACAATTATGACAGTTCTGATGATGACCATCACCATTGGTCGAAACGTTAACACTTATATATCAAATAAACCAATGTGTAAAACAAATCTTTGACATTTATTTGGGTCCAAAATTTGTTTTTCGAGATATTGGTTTCAAATGACTTAAAACGTTCTAAAACGTAAAAAAAAGCAAAAAAAGTGAAAATTTTGTCAAAAAAATTTTCATTATTTTTTTCGATTCTTGGTCGATTTCTAATCCAAATTATTTCTGAAATGTAAAAAAAGCAAAAAAAAGCAATTATTCCGCGTACATAAACAATTTTAAGCCAAAAAAGCTAACCCATCCTTTTTTCCATAATAACCCGAACCAAAAAGAACAAAAACCCTCCCGTACACCTTGTCGCCTCTGTTTTCGTGGGTTTGACCTTAAAGCATTTGCCCGCAGAAACCGCAACTCTTGGCCTTTACGTTCAAACTTGGGAAAGCCAATCACGCCAATAGCCCTCGCACCAACGCATCGCGTGCACCGCGCCAACTCCGCCTCCCGCATCGGGATATTTTTCTCTCCCGTGGAATGTTCCGTGGGTCTGGAAACGGCAGCCGAGTCCTCCACGCTTTTCGTGCTCCATTCAATTAGCAGCGACGCGGGGCATTTCGCATACGTGAGCTACACCTGACACTCGCACGAACGCGGTGACTCACCGCGAGCCGAGTGTGCAATTATCATAATCGCTTAAGCCCCCCTGAGATCGTTTCCGACAATTCGAGAGCACCGACGAATCGCTTTTAAATCAACTCGTTCGTTGCATTGCGAAATAACTGCTCGGATTTGTTGTTTGCTTTGCCGCATTTTTGTTGGTTTCTGGTGTTAATGGGAGTAAATTTTTATCTTGATTGCGGCATGAAAAACTGGGCGGAGTTTGATGGAATTATTGAGATGATCATGAGGGGTTTATTCCGAGACGTTAAGATACTTAATTTGTGGTTTTTATAGAAAATGTCTTGAAATAACACAGTTTGTACATAGCTTTTTAAAAAATGTTTTTTGTATAAAAATTTGTTTTTACGAAAAAACACTTTTTACAATTGTTTTCGGTTTATCATAGTAAAAATAATATTCAACTTCAGAACAATATTCAGTTTACAAGTTTATTTTTAACTACATTGCGCATGCGCATTTAACATTGTAAAACAATTCAACTCGTTGGTTTTCAATTTTATATTCCAGTACTGGAAAAACGAATGATATATTCATTGATTCAGATTCAGAAAGTAAAATGCAAAAATTTCATAGATAAACCAAAATTTAACATAAATTTAAAACACTCCTAAATTTTTGAAACGCAACGGGACTTTGCATGGGATCCCATCTCTTTAAACTTGAATTAATTCTTTACTCTAAATAAATATAAATTAAATCAAAATTGGTCAATATGATCTCCGCAGAAGCCGTAAATAAAATTTTAAAATTCAAAATGGCGGATCCGATATGGCGGACTAAATTATGAAAAAGTGATATAATTCTTGAAATGATTGTTTTACTATATGTTTTTGAGATCGCTATCACTATAAAATGAAGTGTCTCCAAAGTGTCTCAAATTGTCATTTTGAGACACTTACGTGTTTCAAGATGGCGATTTGAGACACTTTAGTGTCTCGAAATTGGTATTTGAGACACTTCTGAGACACCTTGTTTTGTAGTGATGGTCATGAATCAGTAAATAAAATGTTAAAATTCAAAATGGCGGATTCATAATGTATATAAATTCTTAGAAACATTCTGCAAGCAGTAAAGCAAATATATTTTTGCATTTTTTTGAGGTTGTCGACAAAATTAACGTTCCCGTGTTGAATAATTTGGTCCGCCATATTGGATCAATCATTTTGAATTTTGAATGTTTACCAACGGATTCGTGATCAGCAGCCTCAAATTCATATAATAATACTTTTATTTTAAGAATTCCATCGTGGTTTCATAATTTGGTCCGTCATATTGGAGCCGCCATTACAAATTTTGAAATTTTATTTACGGATTCTTAATAAGTGTCCCCAAAAGTATAAAAAATTTGTATAATAATGTCAATATCACTATCCATGAAAGTTAAAAATTAATGTTAATACAAATACTTTACCTTAAGCAAAATATAAAAGAAAAACAGTCGAATACTAACTTCCAACTTATTCAAATTCTATTCATGAAAATTTTTTGTCCGTATACAAAAATACAAGACTGCAAATTTATCGCGTGGTTGGAAATGTCGCGCGTAGATAAGGCGCGTTTTCATGCGATTTACGAAAACGTACGAGCCGCGATCAATCGGGAAGTGACCAATCGCGGTTCAAAATCGATGGTCTCTCGTGTTTTTCGCATTTGGGGAGGCAAAACGAGCACGCGAACGTGAAGAAGAGGACGGATAAAGAAAAATCTCATATCGGAATCTCGGCACAATTTTGGTGAAAGCCGCTTTCGATGTTATTTCGCGTTTCCATCGCAAGAAACCCGATCGCACAGAGCCAAATAGTCGGGTGATTTGCTGCGCTTGTTACGCGCGTCCGACTGATTGTGCCCGTTCGTTTGTACAATTAATTCGAATCGGCCGATTTACCGGACTTTTCGCCACAGTTTTATTTGCCTTTGTGCATTTTCCAAGTCGGCTTTTTGCTCGCGTTACGAAGTCAATCGTTTGCCCCCGTCGGTCAGAAAAAACGGTATGCGCCTGTTCCAATGTTTGGATTAGGAGAAGTGCAATTTTTGCATCGAGTACAAAGCAATAGTAAAAGGCAGTGATTAAAAACTTGTAAAAAACGTCTTCTCAAAATTCGTGGAGAGAATTAAAAATTGCTCTTATTTTGAAATTATTAATAATAGTGTAGTCATATTCGTATTATTTTTTTTATTTACCTCTTACGAAAAAGGTGACATCTCAAATGTTTCTTGTAAAACGTTACATTGCAATTTTTTGTGTGCAGAACGTCACATCTCAATTGTTCTTTGTAAAACGATATATCTTAATTTACCACGAAAAACGTAACATCTCAAGTGTTCGGCGAAAAACGTAACATCTCAAAACGTTCAAACTTGTTTTTGAAATTTTGAACATTTTCAAATAAGCCTAGAGATATTACGTTTTTCGTGAAACATTTGAGTTTTTTCGTTTTTCGCGGGAAAATTAAAATGTTACGTTTTTCGTGATTAATTGTGGTATATCTTTTTACAAAGAACAATAGACTAAACCAGTATCTCTAATGCCATCTTTGTTTATGTTACTAAAACTACTACGCATTTGTCTTTGTCTCACTCATGTATTGGCTTAGCGTATACAGGTTGACTCAAAATTCTACATCTTATCTGAAAACTTCATAGGTTAAGAGGATTCCTCAATCCCACTTCCACATCAAAAACGAGTTCAGTTCCACAGCTCAAAGTTATGCATAAAATTTAACGAAAAAGAACCCAGCCATTCTTTGATAGTGAATAAATGGCTGGAACAATTTTCTTTTAATTCTGTTAACAAGTTTGGACTGAGCATCTGAACTCGTTTTTCACAAATCGCCTTACTGAAGAATCCCTCTAAGAGTTCCAGTGAATGAACACTACTTTTGGGATCAATGACAAACAATATTATTTAAATTAGTGTTCATTCATTGATGTTCATCTTGTTCATCTTGACTCTGACTTTTAGTACTGCAAAGACATTTTTGCAATAAATAATAATCGTACGTCTAATATCAAACAATGTTGCCTCCAAAATTCCACCTTATAACTTTACATTAAAAACTACCCTCAAAAGGTAAAACAGAAAATCTATAACGAAATCATAAAGCTGAGTGATTTCGCTGAAGTATTTAGCATGGTGTAAACACGAGATTGAATATTTCATCCTATACAAAAACTGCCGCGTAATGACACGTTGAATGAAATTTTCATCAACGACGATTTAGTTGTCAACAATTACAGGCCATTGGACGATAATAATCAATCACGACTGGTTTCCGAGTCGGCGCAAAACGGCTCGACTCGTTAAATAGAAAACAGGAGAGGACGCTGGCGTCGCCTCCCACCGGAAATCTCATGCTCGGTCCAATCTGCGCGCCGTAATCGCTCCCTGGAAGGCCGGATCGGAGATTGAATCGACTTTCTGCTTATCCGCGCGTTGTCATTTCCATGCGCATTATGCCGCCTTTTTTGCCACGCTTTCTTTTTGCAGCTCATCTCGTGCGGATTCGCAATTGCGCGGCTACTCTTTAGCAGAAAAAGACCACCGCTTTGCCGTCGAGTTTTGATGAGAAATCGGTTTTGTTTTATTACTTAGGTTATACTTAGTGCCAATTGTGGCGAAAATTACATGGAAATTGTTAACATTAGGATTATAATATTTGGGCTTTGATATTATTCTGTTGTAAAATTCAAATTGTAAAATGTTAAGGAATAAAGATAGTTTTTTAGTATTCAGATTTTAAAAAAGATGAAAAATGTAGAGTTTTTCGAAATTTAGTACAAAATATTAATTGGTAATAATATTAAGAAAAAAATACGTTCAATTTAAATCTTTTCTTCACAAAGTTGCTTCAAAGAACATTATTTGAAATTTCGATTTTCAATCTTGTAAAATCACAATGACAACGATTTTGTCTATAAATTCAAAACTTTTAAAAAATTCTTTAAGTTTAGAATCTTATTTTATATACAAAGCAATTATTGCTTATGATTTATTTACAAAAATTATGGAAAAGAAACTTTTTTTCTACATATGATTTTTTTATTCACCCGAATGACTATATTTATATTAAAGTCAATATTGACAAAAATTTTACGATTTCCTTTTCTACTCCACATATCAAATTGACAAAAAAAAACAACCAAACCAAACGTCGTCGACGAAATAAATCACATTTTTTTTGTTGACAAACAACTCTGTTACAAATGACTTTTAACAGTAGCTTTTAACCCTTTGGTTCTCACGCGAGCTCAGAAAAAAGGCGGCAAAAAAGTGCGAAATACACGCATGGGCGTGACCCATTATCGTCATAATAAGCGGCGATATTTAAACTGTAACGAGTTCCGGTTAACCCTTTGGCTCCTGATTTGCATGCGTGGAAATCGCAGCCCGGGGGACTCGGTTTCCTATCCGACGACAAACTGGCTACTTTTGGGCTTTTGTTTTACGGAGGCGTGACTGCCGGCCTTTTTTGGACGTCCAGTTCGCGGAACAATAGCCCGACGCCCGGCGACATACGGTCAGCCTGGACGACCCTTCCGAGTATTGTTTATTGCTTTTTTATTGCAATTTTCACTGGACGCATTTTGACAAACTAATGCTTTCACTTTGTCTTCTTCAGATTCGCGATTCATATGTTGATTTGGAGCGGGATTTTTCAGAGTTTATATGCTGATCAAAACAACTGTACTTTTGAGGTTAGTTTTACAAATTTTAAGATTGTAAACAAAAAATGAGTACTCTGAAGATTTTGGAAGAATTATTCTAAGTTGTGAGTGAACATTTTTTGAGGAAATTATATCTTAAAAATCTTATTAGTAAAATTGTTTAAAAACAACTTTTAAACAAATTAATGGAACAATATTTATGATAATGAAATAGTGAATCAATTAACTTTGGATTCAGAAAGGTAAGTTTGTACTTATTTTTATGATAAGTTATATCATTTAGTTTTTTTTTGGATTTTGGTGTTATGATATTATAATGTTATTTGTTATTGTGTTTGATATTGATATAATATATGATATTATAAAGTTATTTCACTCCAATGCTATTCTGTGAACTGACAAAATAGTTTCTGAAAATGATGAGATAATAATTGAGTCTAGGTTGAAATGACTGTGATAGGGATGTCCCAATGGTTTTTTCGGCTGAACAATTTGGCCGACGGTAAGTCTCGACTTCGAGATGTCTATTCACCTGTCCCGTGAAAGATCAAGATTTTATTACAGATGCAATTTTAATGTGGCAATGAAAAATATCATGAGACTCTAAAGATGAAAAAATTGAAGTTAAATGATTATGGCAATTATATAAATTTCAGAGCGAGTATGAACAAATTTTTTTTAAGTTTTGAATTTTTAGATAAATATCAAATTTTTATTAGATGAATTGCAAATTTTACTCTTTACAATAATTGTACACATATATTTTTGTATAATTGTTTTTGATATATTTTTTCTCACAAGAATGAAGATATTTAATGAATGAGTTATGATAAATAATTGATATAACTCTATTAGGAATGACTGGGACAGTAATAAAATTCATAATCGACGTTGTTTAATCTGAACATGGTCAAGCTTTAAGGAATACCTGTGAACAAGGGGCACGAGGATCTTTATCAGTCGTGTGTATCTCGCGTAATTATTGCTCACTGTCGAACTAGCAGCGTGCCGCACGTGTCGGCTTTGTTAGATTGAATTCACAATTGCTCTTTAGCTTTTTGTAGATTGAAATGGAAAAATCGCTATATCCTGTATTCAATTACTAAAGTCTTTAACATTTATATCGAAACAATTATATTATTAACATATTTTAAATATCCACAAAGATATAAATATATTAACAAACAAACTCAGTTTGTTGTGAATTTAAATATTCAACTAATTTCATAATCATGGTTGTTAACAAGTTTAAAAGTTTAAAATGGAGTGCAAATATTTAGTTTTTGAATTTGCATTGTGAAAAAAAAATTGTTATTTCACTAAACAGATGGTATATTTTTAATGTATTAATTAATAAACTATTTTATTAGCATATTCAGAACTTTGTTCAAACAAAAAAAAAATAACTAGTAATTTTGCATGAGAATATCAAATGAAATAATTTGCAATACAAAGTCTGCACAGGATTGTCAACGCTCTTAAAAATGGCGTCCAAGCATCTCATATCGATTGCGATGGCGTCCCGACGTCAAGGCGTCGCCCCATTATTGCGCAAGCGTCTTTGCGAGACGGCTATAAATCACCCCTCCAGTTAAAACGCGTTAAAACAACAACTAACTTTATTTAGTACAAGAAAAATTACAGCAAAATATTTGAGAATCAAACAATATTTTTATGAAATAATTTTTTACTTTACAATGAAATTTTTTTTACTTTATAAGAAAGTTTGTTATTTAAAGAGTTAACGTTTCCATTTGATTTTCCTTTTTTTAACAGTAATAGGAACTTTTAAAATCACAATTTTTTTATTTTGATTTTCTGGATTTCTCTTCTCAATTTCCTAATAAATTTCTTTCAACTATTTCAGCAAAAAATGGAATCTAATTACAATAATTATAACGGCAAGCAATTTTCTATGGCGAATCGCACACAAAACATCGAAAAGTTACAACTTCACCGTAACATCGTCGGAAGGACGAATTCTCGGCCTTTTCCGGAAACGACAACAAATTTGTGCTTAAAAAAAGCCGGTCCTAAATCACATCTGGAGTTGTAAAGCCGGGAAAAAAGTGAGGAAACTTGTCTTCGAAAAGTGGGCAATATTTCAGCTCGACGTTCCTGGAAGTCGATTGAAAAACGGGCCGGCGATTTGTGTCAATTTGAGATTGTGCGCGCCGCCCCCGCGCAGCGTGAAAAGTCGCCGGGAATAAAGGAAGCCATGTCCCGCATTGTCCGAGAGGCCGATATTTATGGCACGCAATTTAACGCCCTGGGAGCCCGGTTTCGGCTGTGTCGAACCAATTACACCGTTCAGGGAAACAAACCGTTTGATACGAATACCTGTCGCTTAATTGCCGCACGATCGAAACAGCTCAAATTCACATATTTCAAACTTCACGCCAATCACTACGGTCGTAAATTTCCTCGGCCGGAAAATGTCCGCAGATTAACAGGTCAGCCTAAGTCAAATCTTGTGGGATTTGTCATGCAAGAGCCAGACGTTTCTGCTTATTGTTCTCAGTTTCGGATTACAATTTGTCTCGCAGATTTAGAAAATGTTTCTTCAGATAAGTACGGAAAAATAAGAAATCCGTTTAAGTACCTTGACTTTTGAGGTAGATAAATTTGTTTTCCAACTCTTCAGTCAAAGATAATAAAAATTTTTTTCCCAAATTTTTTTCTCAATTTTT
>JABFPQ010000359.1:0-12370 GCA_022817265.1 Masnerella sp. ZL-2020
AACTAACCTTTTGTGGATAAATAACCGCGGCTAAACAATTCAAATTTAACCGCGCTTATACCTACATAACCTAGCACATTTGACGTTTATTGTTTAACCTAGTTTTATGGTTTAAGAATATTAAAATTCTAGGCTAAAGCGCATCGTAATGGGGCCCAGTATATATACCTGTTTTTAGAACAATAGGATTAACATCCCTTGCTCGGGTGATTTTACAACCTTCGACAATCTTTATAATCCGTTAAATGGATATTTTCAATTTAAAATCAGCCAACAATACGCGCATTTGAATTAAAATGAGAATAATTATATGCACGGAAAAAATAAAAGTTACACATATATAACGCGAATTATATTTTAGGCTACGAACTTTCGCTATAAACCCTGAAAATGCCGTAGTAGAGATCTTAGTTTCGGTTATCTTGATAACTATCAGCGTTTTTGTTGGTTTAGTGTTATCTGAAAAGCTATCACTCATTTTTTTCTAGACTTTCCAAAAAAATACATTCATTTCAGCGATATTGAGATGGTCAGTCCTGCAGTTGTTTCTACAGAGTTTAGACGTACATTCTCCACACAATAACTTTTAACAAGTTATCATTATATTTAATCGTTAAAGTTACATTTTAAAATTTAATATAATATTATGTATTGATTATCATGTCTAGAGGTTCTTATAAACGATATCTCGAGGATGTTGACGAAATTTTTCCTAGAAGTACACTGGCAAGTCGACGGCGAATCACCGATCATACTAATGTAAGCAACAAGATTATTACATTAAATGCACGTTACTTTAATATTGTATAAATTACTTTCTAATATTTTATTAGCCAAACATTTATTTATCGTTGATCTTCAACGTTGTATCAATGTTATGATTTATTTAATTTAAAATTGATTGAAATCGACAAATCACACATTAAAATTATAAGAAATTAACGATTATGTCGATAAAAAGAATAATAATTACTGAACGGAAAACAATTAGAGAGAATAAGAAGTTCATAAATCAATTTCGAATTCGGAAACAAACATCAAAAAGCTTGTCCGAACAGTGAAAGAATACCACGTTATCCACGCCATTGTTCACATAGATTTTGGGTTCGTCTTGAATCCTGAACAAAGACAAAAGCGGCTGTAAATCATTTGCGCCGGGCGCCATCAATCCGAATCATATCATTTGCGCCGATAAAAATTGAAAAATAAATATAATATAAAAGATATAATAAATAATATAAATAAAGCAGAACAAAATACAATTAACAAACATAAAGTACACTGCGCAAATGACAAAATACATCACTCTTAAGAGTATAAAAGGGGGCCGTGTTTTGCACTTGTAAATTGATCTTTTAGTACAAATAAATATAAACTTTTAAACGCTTTTATGAGTTTCATTCAAGTTTATTAAATTGTGTTTAATTTGACATTTAATATGACATTAAAATGCGCAGAACTTTTATTTCACCAGGATAGATAAAACATTATTTAAATTATTTGTGCTTTCATTGGGTTATTCGTTTTTAGATTATTTACCGCACTAATGTAAGAAATTTATAGCAAAATATGATAAAAATATATATAAATTATTATTTTTATCTTTTTTATTAATATTTGTTTTTTGCAGTCAGATGAAAATGTGGCAATTGCTCCGAATGAAGAAATAATTGAAGAAATAGTTCATTCAAATAATGCGGAAGTAGGAATATGCAATATTAATGAAAATGAAGAAGAGAATCTTATTTATTCATCTGGCGAAAGTTCAGATTCGAACGATGATGAAGATAATGTATCCAATCCAGACTCTTTAATTGAAGATATGTTTGTTAATACTAATTATAATGTCACTGACGGAAATGAGGACATTGAATTAACAAATGAAATACTTCAAGAAAATGATCGTTTGAATGCTGAAAACTTTGAGGTTTGTACTTTATTAATATATATATATTTAGACAAAACTAGTAAACTATGATTATACTATTTCTTAATTGAACAGTAAATTAACATAGAAAAAATGTCTTCTATTTTCTACTACAATACTACAATAAATAAATATGTTAAGAAGTATGTAGCAAAATTACACTTGTGGCGTGATTTATTTTCAGAATCCACGAATCCCGTTATTTGATAACTGCCCCTTAACTCAAGAAGAAAGTGAACTACTAATACTTAGTTTAGTAGTGAGGCATAACAATAGCGACTATAATTTAGATGATTTGATTAAAATAATTGATTGTCATTTACCTGTACCAATACACAAATCGAAATACCTAATGTTGAAAAGATTGAATGATAATATGACGCAAATGAAAACACATTTTTTTTGCTGCGATTGTTATGAAATATTAGATGATAATAAAACGTGCAACGAATGTAATTCTGTATATAATGATATTGACAGTTTAAAACAAAGCGGACATTATTTCCTTCAATTCCAACTAAAAGAACAAATTATTAGTGTCTTAAATCGGCATTATTCTAATCTGAGAAAAGAAAATGCAGAAGAAACTGATGTTATTTCTGGAACAAAATATAAGCAATTAAGACAAAAAGGGATTATTCGCGATCACGATATTACGTTACAAATAAATACAGATGGCGTTCAAGTTTTTAAATCATCTTCGGTAAGCATGACACCAATTCAAGTTTGCATAAATGAATCACCTTACCGCATAAGAAAAAATAACATTATACTTTGTGGTTTATGGTATGGATTTAATAAACCTGATATGAATTTATTTTTTAAACCGTTCGTTGATGAACTAATAGATTTATACAATGAAGGTTTTATTTATAGTACGCCAAATGGAAATGAAGTTAAAATAAAAGTACATGTAATTTTATGTACAACGGACGCAGTTGCAAGATGCCAAGTGCAAAACATGAATCAGTTTAATGGAAAGTTCGGTTGTTCTACATGTTTTCATAAAGGTGAACGCATTCCAGTAAAAAACGGATACGCTCGCGTTTATTGTGGAACTGAAGTTGTGCTCCGAACTGACGAATTACATTTGAGACATGTCGAAAAAGCTGTAACTACAAATCAAGTAGTCAAAGGGGTTAAGGGACCTAGTGTTTTATCTCTTTTACCTACTTTCAGCGTCATTACATCAATGCCACCAGATTACATGCACAATATTTGTAGTGGCAATGTGAAAACTTTTGTCAATGCATGGTTTGATTCCAAAAATAATGACAAAATTTGGTACTGTGGTAAAAAAACTGCAGAATTTGATGAACGTTTATTGGCTATCCAACCTCCTCGTGAAATCACTAGGTCGCCACAATCTATAAGAAATCGAAAATCATGGAAAGCGTCCGAATATAAAAATATGTTGGTTTATTATTCGATAGCGTGTCTTCAAGGAATTTTGCCAAATGAGTATCTAAGGCATTGGTTCTTATTGGTATACGCTATTACGATATTTTTAAAATCCAAAATTACAGAGACAGAATTTCAGTCAGCAAAGACAGCAATTCATAGATTTGTAATTGATACCGAACGTCTGTACGATCGCAGTTTTTTAACGTTTAATCTGCATTCTGCACTTCATATTCCATTATATGTAAAAAGGTTTGGAAATTTATGGGCGTGGTCTACTTTTCCATATGAACATTATAATGGCGTACTCAGAAAGATGTTTCATAATACACAAGGAATTCCCCAACAAATATGTAAGTCCTATTTGAGATTACAGCTTATTAGGAACAAAGTTGATGAAGTTTTTGCAAAAAACCGCTCTTTTAGTGTCAATGCTCAAAAAATAATGGTTGATGTATTAAAATCTTGTAAAATTAACTCTAATAGCATTGACATGGGTTTGTCTTTGAGATTATTTGGTATATCAACCATTATTAAATTATCACTTGTTCAAAAGTTGTTAATAGAAGAAATTCTCGGCAGAGAAGTTCAAGAAGTAGGCGAATCGTATTCCAGGTTTATGTACAACAATTCATTATACCATGGCACAAAGTATAAAAGGTTAAAAAAACGAAACAATAGCACTGTATTATTAAATGATGGCAGCTTAATATTAATAAACGAAATAGTGATCGTAAAATCCCTTGACAATCATTCTACGGCATGTATTGTAATTGGAAATAAATTATATCAATGCAATAGAACATTATTTTCTGTTAGTAGTTTCTCATTGAGAAATGACAGTTTTATAGTAGAGACAACTAATAACATTACGTGCTGTCCCGTAGACATGTTACAAAAAAAATGTTTATTTTTTAAGGTAAATAACAACCAATCATATGTTATGCCATTACTAAATACTTTCGAAACAGATTAATAATCTAATGTACAGGTGTATAATAAATGTATATATTTTTATACATGATATATAATTAATATGTTATATATCAAATCACTAAATATAAGTTTTGTAAAAAAAATTGGTAATATTATTTGTTTTAATAAAATTATTTCATATTATCTGCCACTTCGTTATTATTATTATAAAATAAGATAATGCTAACATAATAAATAAATATAAGCTTTTATGTTAGGATACCTTTGATGTGTTCATTATATTGTTCATTATTCTTATTATTGTGCGCGGGAGCGGTGCGCGGATTGAACTGATATTCTATACGCGCCATACGGGACTTAGTCTCCACGTGCTATATTGAACTTATAGTCCCCGTTTATTAGAAAGCGGACTTAGTCTTCACGCGCTGTACTGGACTTAGTCTCCACACGCGCTATAGTGGACTTAGTCTCTACGCGCTATACCGGACTTAGAATATCCGTACGCTACAACGAACTTATAGTCTCTATGTGTTATTATAGACTACATATATGTACCTGCGCAATTTTTATATAATAACATTTTTATGACCTTAGTAATAATTTGTCAATGTTGTCATTTAATTTTTTTAATATTATTAATATATAATTATTAAATATGTAGATTATGTATATATATATCCCTAATTTAACTGAACATGGTAATAATAATATGTAGTACCTACAAAATATGGAATTGAGAAAACAAAAATGATTAAATTGTCATAGTAAAATATATTATTGTTAAGTAATGTTAATTATGTACCTATTAAAGGTACATAAGGTTCTAACATGAACAATAATATTACCAAATGACTTGCCTAATTACATACAAATATGTAGTTTCTATAGGTAATACGCTCTTATTGTTCGTATTACATAAAATATTGCAATTACCACAGGTCGTCCAATAGTAACTACAGACCGTCTTGTAGTAGCTACCGCACGGTCTGTAGTTACTACAGGCCGTCTACTAGTTACTACAGAACGTTCTGTAGTTACTACAGAACGGTCTGTAGTTACTACAGAACGGTCTGTAGTTACTACAGAAATTCTGTAGTAACTACAGAATTTGTGTAGTACTTTTCCGTAAGGGTATTTTCACTAAATATATTCGAGTGCACCATAAAATTTTTGAATTAGATAATATTATGTCTAGTTTATTATTTATTTATTATTTATTATTATCATATATTATTATATTATTATTATTATATATTATATAATATTATGTACATTTACAATACTGTTGTCTTTGTCTTGTTTGTTTGTTTTGATATTTTTATTTCTTGACATTTCTAAGCTAACTTCACATCATACCATAAAGCGTTACTCTAGACCAACTTCATACTGCCATAAACTTTATCTTTATGGATTATTGTCATATACAGTTACTAGAGTATAGGTATGTACTAAGGTATATATCTGTGGCTTTGAGGAAAAAGCCACAGATATATAAACTGATGTAGACGAACGATTAAATAAGGTTTAATTTTCATAAAAATGTCTAAGAATGTTTAAATTATATCGAACTATATTATTATTATCGAACTATAAATTTATTTGTAAAACGTACCCATCGTATGCTCCGCTGACGATATGTTTAGAATCAAATCTAATGCATCGTACGAGTTCCTCATGACCTTCGAGAATCCGCAAACAAGCTCCGCACTCGATGTCCCAAAGTCTGATGGTATTGTCACTGCTTCCGCTTACAACTAGCCGATCACGGTACTGCAAACACGCGATGCCACGCTTGTGTCCGTTGAGCGTCCGCACAAACTCACTGCTTGACGTGTTCCAGACTTTGATAGTTCTATCACCACTAGCGGACACAATGTACTTTTCGTCAAAGTCGACCACGTTAACGGCCGCCCGATGACCCACCAATACGCGCCTCAAGGTTATCTCCGTCCGGGATGTCATATCCCACACTGCGATTGATCGATCCTGATAACAATCAAACAATTATTATTCATGATTACAGTCAATTAAAGAAATGTACGTTTTACTAATATAATAGTATCAAAGGAGGCAGTTGGATAAGGGATAACGTATGTCGAAAAAACTTAAAAAAAAACATGTGCTACTCGATTGACATTGTACAATTATTACATTTTATAAAAATTGTATTTTTTACCCTTGTTGATTTATACACCATAGTAAAAAAAGATTAGAAAAAAGTTAGAAATAATTTTTTCAGAAAAAATTAAAAAACGGTTAATTTGGTTTAAAAAAATTAAATTGTTCTTGTTAATTTTGAGCTTTTTCGTGTTATCGCTGTTGGTATATATACAGTGTAACGTTGCAGTTGCAATCAAGTGATATCGATTTTCTGAAAGTCAAATATAACACAACATAAAACAACAAAGTTGTTAGCAAATATTCTCATCAAAGACTCAAGTTTCGCGTAATTACGATTCTCTTTGGTTGTCACGTTTGATGGTACCACCTGGAAGGCCGGACCTCGAGTAATTTGAATTACGATACGCAATTATGTGACTAACTTCAATGAAACAAGAAAGGAATGCGCGCTATGTAAAGCATCTTTGATCGCAGCGGGTCATTCGAAAGCATGGAATTCTACCTCACACATGCATTTTTCGAGCATCGTTCCCTTCAAGACCCAAGTCATCGATATTCAGTCTAATGAAATAATCTTTTAATTGCTCATTGCCCAAGTACAGCACTTAATTCGCTTTGGACAACGTAATTAAAACTTAACTTAGTTGCTTTTGCGGATAAGAATATAATTTGTATCCATACTCGTTTCCCTGGTGGGAGGTCGACGAATATCAAATTAGCTCTTTAATAAGTTGGTTATAATGACTTTATATACTTTGGTGTCCATAAATTTAGGTTCATGCATCCAACGTACATATATATAGGATCTCGAGATATGGATTTTAGAAGGTTCTTCTATTTTCATGTTGATTGAAAAGTTGTTATCACTGTCAATATTAGTAGTTAGAACTTTAAATTAATTTTTATTGCTCTGAAATCAAAATTGAAAATTTAAATTTGATCTCTGGATTCAAAATCAGATTTTCAAATTATTTCACCTTAGCATTTTTCTGAAATCATCAAGGCAGCGTAATTTTAATAACCACATAAAAAATTCGCAAAAAACTGTTTTCCAATAATAAGTAATTATGAATTTTTTTTGAAAATGTATGACTAAAAGAGAGAATTTTTATTTAGAAAAAATAAATTTCTTATATCTTGAAAATTAATGAGATTTTCGACCTAATGACAATTTTGAGCAATTTCGAGGAGCAAAGTACAAGGGGGAGTTACGAAATGCGGAATCAATGACCGTGTCGGTAATAAAGCGCTCTCAACGACACGTCTTAGGCGAGTTACCGGCAGGGAAATTTAACAGCTTGTAAAGTAACGTGCCGAATTCTTCGATTTAACGCCATTACCCGGCGTGAACTCGTCGAGTCAGCCGGGTCCCCACGTCCCTGCAAATCCCCGATTTCAGTGCTCCGTTCGGCCTCTTTGACTCCACTACATGCATCTCGCCAATTTACATGGATTACACATTTTCATTTGCATAATTATTTTCAACTTCGATCGTCACGTTCTTTTTTTAACCAAAACGTGATCATACCGCTTTTTTGCGCGAATGCCGACGAATAAAAAGATGACGGCGGTAAACAATTTTTTTCGAAATCGAAATCGTTCGATTCGACGTAAATGATTCGAGCAGAAATGCGACGATTTGTCTGGCTCGTTTGTATTCCACGTATAATGCCTCGCGATTCGACGTGGCAGTCGGCGCATGCGCAGAGTATCCGTCGCTTGTAACGTTGAGCCGGAGCGTACCGAAATAAAGGTACGCGGAGATGGAAAAAGGTCGCAAAAAGTGGGCTCCGCTCGGCGACTTAGCTGAGACTCGAACCAGCGCGAAGGTCGTTACCGTTAGCAGAATGACCGCGTCTACCGTATCCCCAACGACCTATTTCGATGGTCGTCATACAGATGCCGCTGCGATAATGATTGGTCTGGCGGCGCAATGCGCGCGCATTACGTCGACCAATGGGACGAGAGCTGCAACATGGTTGATAAATCGCGAATACGTTAACATACTAATTGTGTCGGGGGTTGCGCATTTATCCGTCGTTCCGTTTTTTTGCTTTTGTTTAAGGCGCTTTTTTGTTTCGTTAATAAGGATTAAGATATTTCACTTTCGTTTTTAAGACTTTTTTCGCTGAGTAAAATAAGTTTTAATGAGTGCACGGTAACGAATTTTTTTTATTCCTGCGAGATAATTTCAAGACTTTCGCAGAGTAGTGAATCCAGAAAGGTTTTCTACATTGAATTTTAGTTTCTTCATTTGAATGCATTATTTAAATGGACAAATTTGGAATTATGGATTCGGCGATGTAAAAAATTCATCAAATCATAAAATGGAGAACATTTTTAGATTCTTTTATTTATGGAAGCTGACTTCTTCAATTCCAAAATGTATTTCTGTGATTATGTTCAATTCGTATTTTAAATTTGACGTCCTTTAATTTGTCGCAATTACTTTCTGCGTACTAATTTTATTTCATTCTTTTTAAAAATGCAATCAACTATTTGTACGATCTTTTCTTATTCTGGATAGCATTTGCATAATTTTTTAATTTAAATTTACAAAGGAGGAGTAGTTGTTGTTGCGTATTTGATTTCGTTTATATATAAAATGTATAAATATATGAGGTAAAAATATATACCTACAGCATATTATTGGAAAGGTTCAAGTGTACAATGTGTGTCAATTGAATTTATTTATTTTTGCATAAAGTTACGGTAAATATTGAGATGTCCAATAAAACTATTGTTTTTGTTAGACATCTCTCCTATCTTGAATATTTTATTCAATACAAATCGTAATAAATTACAGTAAATTGTATAACATTTTTCTAAAATAACGAATATTTTGCAATTTTATTGACATCAGACCTGTTGGATGATAAGATATTTACATGATAACGTATACATTACATCTGAATATTAATAAATATTGTTAGAAATATCGAAAAAACATAATTAAATATGTGTAATGAATTACTATAGTGTATACTAAATTAAATTGTGTTGGAATATATTATTCGATGTTTTTAGAATCCACTAATTTTATTATTTTCAAAAGCCTTACAACGACAAAAATCATTTTTATTAAATGTAAAACTTTCTATGTCAAGGTTAATTTTAAATAATAATTTTGCAAATTCCATTCAATAAAAGTAACCCCGAAATTATAAATAAACGTTAGAAATATCTGATTTGTTTAAAATTTGTATGAAATAAATATAATATAAAACAAATTTTTTTTCAACAGGATTTCGAAATAATTTTTATATACCTTTATATCATATATCGGACTGTGTCCCAAATGAAACCGCTCCTAATTCAAAATTTTCAGACAGAAAAGCCACAATTAAACATTTTTTTCTAAAAAGCCCTAACTTAAAATCAGTAATACAAAATTTAACTATGTCAGCCCATCGAACTATTTATTTTTCTAGTAGTTTGTATAAATATAGTACTCGATGTATATGAAACATATTCACGTTAAAGTATTTTAACAGTCAAATATTTATAAATAGTTTTATATAGTTTATGAGAATTACATAAAATAATTAGCATTTTAAATCACATTATTCAATTGTTTTGCTTATCTAATCAAATGATAATGAAAACAAAAAGTTTACTGGACTGACACAGTTAAATTTTGTATCACTAATTTTGAGTTCTTAGAAAAAAAAATGTTAAAAGGGCTTTTTAAAAAGAAAATTTTTGAACTAGGACTTTTCTGCCGGAAAGTTTGAATTGAGGCTATTCTGTCGGGAATTTTGAACTGTGGTTTTTCTGTCGAGAAATTTCGAACTGGGGCTGTTTCATTTGGAACATTCGAATTCAAACCGTTTAATTTGTGCATATCTTTTCAAAAAGTGCATTATAACGATGACCCAGACGAAAAACATCATTTGAAAATTTCGGCGATGGACCTCACGTTTCAAAGTTTAGCTGAATAATATCACGTTTCAAAATTTTCTGTTTTATTCTCCATCTAAATTTTGAAACGTGACGAAAATTTAAAGACCTGAGTATTTTCAAGGTATTTTTTGAAACATGAGGTGCTTCACGTAGATTTTGAAACGTGACGATTTTCAGCTGAATTTTGAAACGTGAGAGGTTCTTCGTCTGAATCGTCGATATGACCTTATAAATAACATAATATCCATAAATGAGAAAATGTTCATAACTTTAAATACATTTTTTACGATGCATATCGTCAAATATAAACACAAATACTCTACATATGTCATATAAACCTACATTACTCGACACATAATTTTTTCGCGCTATTAATAAGCCACTTCCACTTCTTATCTATATTTTTACTTCCGTTTTATTTGCAACGATTTCACTATTTATTCGCGACTCGCCATTAACATAAATACGCGATTAGATTACACTGGCCGATTCCAATGTCCTCTCTACAAACCGTTTCCATAAAGCGATCCTTAAAAAGGGTGCTAATCGAGTCTCTTTTTGTTGCGCGCGATATTAGGTTACATCGCTCGGCGCGATTCTCGCCGCGGGCGGCATTACTTAACGAGTAATTAAATTCATTAAGGGGCTCGCGGCGTCATCTTAGGCGGCCTACGGCTCGGTTGTTAACGATTTTCCAGTTGACGACGCAACGAGGCGCCCGCGATCGCCAGCCGGCTAATCAGTCGGCGATCGAGTAACAGCGCGATTATCATCGACATTGCCGCTCGTTTCGTCTGCCTTTAATCTGGGATGTTTATGATAGGGCGTTAATGATTATTCATGAGTAATCATGGAAAACACGTTACTCGTTTGCGCGATTTCAGTGGCGAGCGTGCCATCCATCATCGTTACAAGAACGACTATTAAATTAAGCGAACACGTGGTAGACTTCAAGTGTTTTGCAATTTATTGTACTGTTTGTAGGAAAACGTTGCCTTTTTTTATAACTGATCGCTTTGCTACGACCCGATTCATAGTCAATTAGTAGTTTCATTCAGATGAGATCGTTGAGTTTTTGTTTCGCATTCCATTCAGACATGCATTTTTACAATATAAGCTTTTTCGACAAAAAGATTTTGTAAAAAAACTGAATATCATGTCACTTTTAATTTTCACATTATTGCAAAGAATATTAATTTTTTTATAACTCCAAATTGAATGTCGAAAACACTGCAGTAATAATTTTGCGCTAAAACATCTTACAATAACAATTTTAAATTTTAAATTAATAGAAATAATTTTTTGAATACTGAATAAGCAAAATTTACACCCTACTATTGTATATACTATGCATACGCAATTTATGCGCTATATATGCGTCGTTTATGCGCGTTATATGACACATATATAGCATTAAACTGAGTATTATCCGACTGGTTTAGCCGTGGAATTGCATTTTAGCGTACGCAGAGCAGTTCAATGAAAATGTTAATTGTGGCAGACGTTGGTCGACGTATTGTTTAAACAAACAAGTTTATGCGCACACGAGCACGTAAATAAGTTTACGTATGTGTTTGGCGAGCCGGCTGGTATCGGCCGCTGCCTAGGAACGAGAGAAAGTCAATGCTCTGTTACGCCTACGACGTGCTTTGCTGACACTGACCCTGCTATTCTAAGTTACATCACCGAATTGCATTCACCACTTATGTCACTCGTCTAGCCGATTTACAATCATTAGCATACGCAAGATACGTTACTTTAAATTTGCATTAGCGGCAAAGTGTTTTCATTTAATTCGCCCTTTTCCTTTATTTTATGCTAATTTAGTGTACGTAATTAGACGGATAGTTTTCTGATTACTATTTTTGTAATAAACGGAATTTTCACTAAACATTTTTTTTAACTGTTGCGATTTTATCAATTACAAAAATTATAATTATTAACACATGAGTTATTAAACATTCTTATCGAGTAATTTATGAATTTTGAATTCAAATTTATAAGTCATGGATATATGCATATTTATAGTAGTCTTTGGAAAAACGATACAAAATGACTCACTTCGACCAAGACAGCGTGTAA
>JABFPQ010000360.1:0-12363 GCA_022817265.1 Masnerella sp. ZL-2020
TAACTGTTTCATATTACACACTGCTTTGAACGAATCAAAATATCAGGTCGAATTCGCATGGTCATAAATATTTTACAATGTAATAGTTGGAAAGCGATTTTGGCCAACATAGAAAGCCAGGAGCGTAGAATTTCTATCATTACGAGTCTATTTATAGAATATATTTACGAGTAATTACATGGAATCAAATTCCACATGAAAAATGTGGTTTGTAAACACTGGTTTTTACCAAAGGCATTAGATGTCGTAACGAATTATTGCAGCCAATGACATCTATAATTCGATGATTATTTAATCGTGGTATTATTAGACATAATAATTCTTGCTGTGAACAACAAAATACAGAAACATTTTTGTTGTTTATCAATATTACTATCACCCAGAAATTGGCTTCGAATTAGACTTTGATATCTTTAAATAAAATTCATTTATGTCGTAAACAGCAATTAATATTTTATCCGACGTAATTTATTTCGTTTGCCATTGCATAAGGAAAATAGATTTTGCAATGGAGATTTTCGCTGAATGCTCAGATGAGTCAAAATATGCAAAACAGGATCTCGTATTGAGCAAAGTGTTTTCTGCACATGTTGATTTGTTGCAAATATTTCAATAAAAAAGTAATATCAACAATAATACAAGATAAACAAAATCATACAATCAGAGATATCAGTAAAGTTGCAAAATAATGATTTTAATCAACTTGATTAAGATATTTTAGTTTAACAATGAGGATTTCAGGTGAAGCTTTGTTCAAACAGTAGATTCAATGATTTAGTGCATATTGCTGATTATTATAATCTTTGTGATAGCGATAGCGTTTTTATTATTAATTAATATTAACAGTGTTTAATATATAAATAGTAAGGTCACATTTATACAGTAAATAGCAAAATGAGTTGAAAAATAATAGCAAAACTGTGATTTTATGATCGTATAATAAAGAGATTTGAAAATGTAGAAAGCTGACGAACAATTTCATAACAGTATTTCACGTAGTTGTAATACTTTTCATGTTTACACACCTAAGATAGTTAAGTTTTAGAGTTGCCATTGCAAAAACGTTAAACTAAGATGTTTCCCATTTTTTATCCCAATACACAGTACACCAGAGAGTTCATAAAATGAACGTAAAATTTTTTCTAAAAACAGACTTTTTAAATTTCACTGCATTTTTGTTACTCTTTTTATTTTACATTTTTTATTTTACTCTATTTGGCATAGTGATAAACCGGAATTTCATTATATCACCCAGATTATATCACAACGCTAAAAACTCGTCGAGAATAACTCTCAAATAAACGCATTACATGAACTCATCGAACGTTCGCCACAAAAAATCAAGATATTCAACGCAGATTTCACGAAGTGAAACATTCGACCTCGTTTCGAGGTCACTGTCACGGTCCAATATCTGTGGATCGGCGCACCAAAAAGTGTCCCGTTATTTTCGCTAAAGTGCAGATACGAGTCGGCGAATTGGGACTGATAAATGAAATTGGGTGCGAAACGTTGGGGGAAAGGTGCGCATTCCGTTGACCAGAATACTGGTCTATTTTGAGCGCGCGAAATGGTTTTTAATTCGCCGGCAGAAAAATTTGAAACGCCGCGAAGGCGCGGCCGAGCACGCCTTCGGCGCTGGCCAATCGCGAGCCGGCTAAACCCGTGTCGTGGGCCTGGGGACAATGAACGCTCGCAGTTTCACGCGCCGCGATTGATTATGCTGCTCAAATTCAACGCTTTTTCTTCAATCAGACGCGACTACTTCTATTTTTGGTTTTACTTTCATTTTCATTGAAACACATACAATTTTTTTTGAAAATGTGTTATGGCTCTGAAATGAGTTTAACAATTAGAATTATACAAATTTTAATCATTTTTTATTTTAAATATTATTTTGATACAAATATTAAAACTAAATAAAACAAATAATTTCACTAAAAAACCTTTTTTAAGTTTTCAATAAATTTCGTTTATTAATTCAAATAAATAAATAAATTAGTTTTTTGAAATCAATAAATAATTCTTTTTTGAGTATCTTAGTTTTCTTTGGATCAAAATTTGTAAAATTTATTTTATATTACACATTCCAAACAATTTCAAATGTTCAAATGCTGTATTGATAATATATTTTATTAATTTGTTTATTTAATTAATTATTTTTATATGCCAGTCAATAAAAATAGTTAAACAATTAAAAAATTAAAAAAGATATTACTTTATTGTTAAAACTTGAAAATTTATTTTTCATACGTTTCATGCCTTAATGCTAAATAAATCATGTATAATAAATTTAAATATTATTAAATTAATAGTTAAATATTTATTAGAACTTAGTTTAATAGTCACAATATGACAATTTTACAGTGGGACTGTCATGAACTCAAAATAATCAGAAGTTGATTAAATTTGCACCGCTAATTCTATACATTCAACTTGATTTTGGATAAAAATTCTAAAAAACGAATCATTAAATTCGTTTTCTTAGAAGCCGAGATATGTTGTAAAAATCATGAAATTTACATTAGCTTTTATGGGACATCTCTAAAAATCATCAGTAATTCAATGAAAACTACGAAACGAATACTCAGAATTTGTTAAAAAACTAAATATATGTTTTTTATATTCTAACAAGTCCTGTAATTAAAAAATATCACGTTTCACTTCTTAGTTTAGAAGAATTAAAATTCCTGTAGTATTTAATGAGAACTACAGCATTCGTTTCATAGTTTTCATTGAAAAATACAAAGTTTACAAAACTTATATCAGCAATCAAGTTGAATCAAAATTTTTTGACTATTTTGTGTTCATGACAGTCCAATCTTATATAGATAACACTAAACTAATATAAATTATAAAATCTCAAAATCTGTAGAGTTGATAATAATGAGAATATTCTGTAAAAATTGAATTTTTCATTTGTATTTCAGAGAAGTTGAAATAAAAAAAATTATTGCCAACGTTTTGAGTCTGTACATGAACGATTAATAAAAATAATCACATAAATTTCCCACTCTTATGTTTCAATTATTCACTAATATTTTTAATAAAATTACGAACACTTTTTTTTATTCATAATTAAGTCTGATATAACTAACATTACAATCTTCAATGAAAATAAACTACTATATAACGACTATAAAATTTAAAATTAACTATAGTTCTCATAACAGAATTTACAGAAAAATGATTTAATTATATTTTTGAAAGATTAAATAAATAATATGTTTAATAACAATTGTGGAAATTTCTGATATACAAAAAATAAGAAAAATGGCACATTACTATACTATATTTCTCTTTAGACAAATAGTGCAACCTAATCTCGTATAGAATCTCTTATTTAATATTAAATCCTCATTATATGTACCAACGAACAATTTCTAAATCGGTGCGAATTAAAATTATACGTCAGGTGTAAATTATCACACTTTTAATCGTAGGGGTCTATAATCATTATGAATAAACGGTAATGATTCTCCAAGTTTATTTAAGTTCAATTGCGATATCAAATGTCACATAAATTATCATCTTAAATTTTATCTTCGTTACATTTTTTACAAATTTCGAGCTAAATATCACAGTCATTGATTTTCTCGTAATTAATAAATAATCGCTTTTTCAAGCACATTATAAATGAGTATTATATAACAATTTAGTAAACTTTATGAAAACAAGACGCATTTTTGTGCCTTGTTTTTAAATGCTATATCAGATGTCATTTTTTATTAAATTTTTTGAGCTTAAATAATTTCCCTCCATGAATTAAAAATTAACATACTTCTTGATATAAAAAATACAACAGTCTACAGTGTTTACGTTTTGAATTTCAAGCATTAAAGACAAGAAACATGTACTTAAATTGTAAAGTTATTCAAATAACTCGGACGGAGTGTGCCAAAATTATGTAATGTCGGCATACTGCTGATTCAGTGAAATATTTTCTCGAGACACGAATCATAAATGATTTTCTACTTTGTCAATCAGGAAATGATTTCATTTTTTGTCTTCGGTATTTTCCAAACATTCATATCAAAGTTTTAATCTTAATTATTACTTAATCTATTAAATACTTTAATTTTGAAAAAAAGACATTTTAAAATAATGAATTTTAGATATTAAAATTGCAGTAATTATTTTTAACTTAAAAAAACATTGAATAAAATTATAGAAAATATAACTACTATAAAATGATCATATTTAAATTTCAAAATTTTATTCACAGAAAATGAGCAAAATTTTGATATTGTAAAATGAAATTGAGATGAAATATACTGCACTGGAAAATTTCTAAAAATTACTACATTTTTTTCCAGATTAATTAGATTTTAAACGTGGGAATATTATTGAGACATCAAATTGAATAAATTTGTCCAGCTGATTGATAAAATCGATTAATTTTCGAGGCCAGAAATGTGGGCCATTCTCAAAGACTTCATCACATCATTTATATTTATGATATGAAAACGTATTGTATTCCCTGTACAGTTACGTCATTTCCGTGATATAATTATCGCAGACGGCGTCTGCGTGGTGATAACAATTATGCAGCGAAAATTACAACAAACAGATGGTCGTCTAAAAGCTGTTGCACTTTGGGCCACGAGACCTGTTACGTCGTTGCTAAACGAGTTTGTTTACCGAGCGTTGAGATGGAATTTTGGTTTTGGCACGAGTCAAAGATGCTTAAAATAATTGCGGTTTGAATGGAGCGTTTTATTGATTGGAGGATTTTTCAATGCAATTGAGTTATTTCGTCGAAGCAAATCGTTTCGCGTGATGCACTCGGAGGACAAGAAATAGCCAAAAGGAAGAGAAGAGAGAGAACGACAAAGAGATGCAAATGTAGATACGTGCGGAAGTAAGCGATCATAAAATACTGTTACACTTGACCCAGGTCAACAGTTAACAGCTGATGGAAACGGTTATTGCATTTTTATTCAACAGGAGATTCATTCTGAAAAATGGAATCAATGAACGTTGTAATTGTAATGTGATTTAATTAGTGGGAGAAAATTTAAAGTGTTTTAAAAATGGTGTTATTTAATAGAGAAGTTAAATTGAAGATTTAGTCCTAGTTAATCATTTAGGTCAAAGTTCAATTTTCATGTGGAATAAGCAAATGAAAAGTTACCTGAAGATAAAATCTTTAAGTCTGAAATTAAGACAATTTTCATATGGAAATCTTGTATTGTTTTTTTAGTTTACAGTAAAATTTAAATTAATAACCAGATTTAAATAACCACATTAATTTTAAAATATCACAAAATAATTTTGGCATATAATTTGATATTTTGCAAGAAACATTTCTAAGGTCAATACATATATATTATATACAAACATTTGACTAATATGCATTTATCGTAAAAAATGTTATGCTAATAATAATACACATTTTTATTTAAAAAACAGATAACATAAGTATGCATAACATATTGAAGAATTTCATGATTCTCACGAAATTATTTTTACATAAAATATTTCAAGATTATTATTAAATTGTTCAACATTAAACATTAAAAATCAGCTAATAAAAATATTCAACAAATAAGAAATTTACTAGAAAATTACTAGAAATCTAACAAGCTCATATTCATATACTCAATATAAGTTATGAAAAAAACAAGATTTGAATATTAAATATTACAAAAAAATGACATATAAATCTAGAAGGCAGATAGTTTTTGCGAATCACATTTATTTATAACTTCAGAGCCATCAAAGTCCAGATCCAACAAGCGAAAAATGATAACTAGAAACTGCGTAAAGACATCAATAATTCTAAAGCGCAACTATATAATTAATAAGCGTCAAAACATTTGTGATGGATTACACTTTGATTAATCAAATTATCCTGATTAAGAAATAAATTCTTAAAAATTAGAAGTTCGATACAAAATGTATTTGTTTTTTTTTATAGATTCAGATTTTATAGATAAAAATCACACAAATTGCAAAGAAAAAATTACTTTCGGTAATCTAAAATTTAATTTAACAATCTTATCAACATTCTTCGCTTCTTATTTCTGTTCAAATTGCGATTCAGACGACATAAAATTTGCCCAGCAGAAAATTGCGGTATTTCGATTAATATAATCAATTATCATTCCTCTCTTAAGTTGTAAAAAGTTGTTAAGATAAATGTGGACACATTTTTTGCTATCATTGTCTAATTACAAGTAAAACATTATTTGATTAAAGTAAACAAATTATACAATCTAAATTGAGCATCATTCAAAATTTAATCCAACTTCAATCACTTCACATTTTATCAAATGCAAAAGTCAACTAAAAAAGAAATTTATTAATATTATCCTCAACAAACTTCAAAGTCAACAATTTAAATTGAAACAAATTTCCATTGATTAATTTCAATTAATTAAAATATAAATATCAATCAAATTATTGTTGAATATTCAATCATTAAATAATTATTATCATGAATGAACATACAAAATCAAATTAATCCCAACGTTAAGTCAACTATGTGACGTCACAGCAGATTCAAACATGAGACATATAGAATCAATTTAGAGCGCCTTTATAAATTTTACTATTAGTAGCGAACGCGTCTGATAAGGAATTTGATAAGACCCTGACGAACTTCGAACCCGGCTCTAACTGATAGAAAATTTAGCGACAGACTTTTTGAAGTCGTGAAAAGCTGTCGTAGACTCGAAACGAGTTAATGAACAATAGTGATGATTAACATGAACACAAGACGTTTGATTTAACTTTGCACTTAAATGAACTTTAATCCTTCCACATACGTAACGAATAATGATCATGTTTTTATCGTGCTTCAAGAATCGTAGACGTGAATGCATTCTTTCGTTTGTTGTTTACTAGATTACTTCAGAGAAACGTAAAAACTTTGCTTATGAATGCGAAAAAATATGAGTCGAATAATTGACCAATAAAGTAATTGATAATAAAATTGATGGGTGTTTCATAGTATTTTGTGATAAATTCCACATTGTAAGAGGATCTTAGAAAAGTGGAAATTTTTCAGGCATTTTAGTTTTATTTTGAATTTGAAATCATGTTTGATTCACCAGGTGAAAGAAACTACTTGCAAGGTGTTGGGAAGTCTTATCTATTTGTTGGTTATTCAGATAAATTTGCCAACTTTATCGCCATTACGTAATTTATTATTATATAATTTAACACCTAATTAAATTTTTTAAGTAAATTGCAGTTTATACAGATATTTTATGACATATTTTTTTTTATTTAATTAGATAATTTTAAAGAATGCTTTGAAGTATTATTCCTACAAAAAAACTTTATATTCCATTAATTAGTTTTTATTTATTTATTTATTTATTTATTCACGGGATATTCCCTTATACACAAAATAATATCAAAATAAAGTGAGAAATCAGCTGGAGTAGATATTACAAATAAACAATTAATACATGACGCAATTAGAGAAATAAGCAAAAAAGAAGAAAAAAAGAAATATCATAAAAACATTAGTATAGTAAGAAACACACCGCAAGACCAGGTATACATGACTAGCACCACAACAATCGCTTCAGATTCCTCTTAAAGGCGTTCAAATCTAAATTAAAAAAATCTAATTCGTTACAGAATTAGTTTAGTAAAGATCAATCATTAAATTATATAAAATGATTGAATATCATTTTATATAACTGCTAACTAGTAAAAAACATTTTTAAAAAACTTTTCTGAAGAAAATTATTCACGAAAAACTGTGCCAAAATTAGAGATAGATAAGTTAATCCGGCACTGAATAGCAAAGCATTAGAGTACAGCAAAAAATATGGTCATTTTATCTAGTGAACGGTTTAATCATTTGTGTTAATTGAGCAAATTGAAAAACAATGTCTGGGATCTATTGCACATTATCTATATAGAATGCGACGCTGTATTTGCGAGAGAAAATTCTATTTGACTTCGTAGTTACAACCACATCTCGCATAAGTTGTATAGACAAGTCGTATTGAGAATAAAAAACTTATTGTTCTTCAGTATTGGTAAATTAAAAAGCGTGAAATGAAAAAATTAATTTGATATGCTATATCGTGTGTTAGATAAAAATGAAAACACTGCAAATGTTTAACATTGGAATTAATTGATTTCAAACTAATTGTAAAACGATGGAAAATAATCTTGGTAATCCTTCAAAAAATATTGAATAATTGATGAACGTTAGACATAAATTATTATCAACGAAATGAAAATATTTGAAAAAATCTATGTAGCACAGAGATCGGAATTTGAAAAAAGATTGGTATTCGATAGATTTGATTTTTTATTGTTTATTAAATTATAAATGATCGGTCAATCAGATTTCGATTGATAGATAAAAGATACAAATGAAATAATTCGACGAGCGAATAACGTTTCATTTATTTATTACATGGTAAATATTTTAATATATCAGGTTGCGGATCAAAGTCCATTTTAACGTGACCGAGGTCGACGATATAACAAACCGACTACAAAACCGGCTTTTAGCGAAGACAAAAAGTCAAAAAATATGTTGATTGAATATACTACGGTTCGACCAGTTTTATTAAGCCAAATACAACATTTTTTACATGCTCGTAATGAAAGAGTCATTTAAATATTTTCGGTATCTTTAAAATATTCTCTTTTTATATAAAATACGTTCTGAAAGTCACTATAAATTATCAACTAAAATTAATTAGTATTTAAACAAATTGATGTGATTGTTTATTTAACTGTATTTAATCAATTAAATTTGTTTACGTTTTTTGTTTTAGGTAAAATGATTGTGCATGAACTTTAAGAATCTTGCAGTCGAGTGTGACACTAATCTAGATTCAATGAATAAAAACGATGAGATACGCCGCGTCTGCACACGAGTTTCATCTTTGTAACCTTGCACTCATTGCATAACTGCATCGACTTCCCATATTGGTTGATTCAAACAATAGCGGTTTTTCACAGCCAATCCACGGTTTCCATAAATCCTCGGCCAAAATAGCTCTTATCAAACCAGCTTTACAACTCTTAGCAAAATAGTTATGACGTAACTGGAAAAAAGTGGCAGATCTGCTGCGAACTTCAATTAAGCAATAACATTTGATACCACTTTGCAGTCCACTCGACGTCACGTGTGTACATGTACAGATTTTCTAGTCATTGTGAAATCGAAATCCTGAGACATTCTTTTCCAAAAAACGTTTATTGCGTTTTATTACTTATTGGATATATAGTACGTTTTGAGTGAAATGTTGTGTATTTTAGATTTTAATTTCTGTGCACATTTGTTTTAAAATATTTTAACTTATTACATAAGACAAAGTGTAGAAGTAAAATATATAATTTTCATAGCTCTTGACCGTGCAGAAAATAATTTTTCCACACATGTGCAGAAAATGTCATATTACAGGCACTCGTGACTTCGTCACTCGTGTGTAATATGTCATTTTCTGCACTAGTGCGGAAAAATTACTTTTCTGCACGGTCACGCGCTATGAAAAACACTGTTCGACGCACGGGCGCCAGCGCCCTCATGTCGAAATGTACTATTCCAATCCCGTGCAGTAAAATTCCTGTTTTTCCTATTCTTTTAGCGTACGAAAAGTGACTAATTCCAGAAGAATGGCAAAAGAACGTACTTTTTCCACTATAGTGACAAAAATGAGTTCATCAATCTGTTGTTGATTCATTTTCACATTATTTTCAAAATCTATCTCCTTACAGGAAAATGAAGGTACAATTATGGAAATAATCGTTTGCGGAATAACAAAAATACGCTCTTTAATGTATCGTCCAGTATTTTACTTGCCCCCCTAAAAAATACCTTCTCCCTCCCATTTGGTTCATAAAATAAAATGTTTCGTCAAAGGGAATATATATTACCAAAATATCATCCAAATTGGTTAACCCCTTCATATACTTCATTATCATAGTACTTTGCCCCCTTAACTTTGGTTCCACCATCTCTTCTGTATGGTAGTCCCATGACGGTCACCTTTCTAGCATAATTCATACAGCACAAATTTTTCAATTATGTGGCATGGAAAATTGGATTATCATTTAACAAGATTATATCATGATTATGCACAAATTGCAAAAACAATATAATATATTAGTTCACTCTTGTCTCATCGAAATTTAAATGACCTTCAATTCTTCTTTGATCTTTCGAACAATGAAATAGACTCTGAAGCATTACTAGCGAAGATTAATATCTCGGTACCATCTCGAGTTCTGAGGAGTACCAACCAAATACCTTTTATACCATCTTCAGAAAAGAAAATCTTTACTTCATTCACCCTTGAAATTAGGGTGAATGAAATAAACTAATGAAACTATACTAGCAAACAACACAAATATTGAAATGACACTTTCTATACAGCAATTTATTCTTCAGTCTAAAGAAAAATTGTTAAAATATTTTAACTAATGTATAACTACAACCCCAAAACTGTATATATTGACTTTCTTATAAAATCATTGTATATTGGGAAATTGCCTGTTTATAAATAAATGTACAAATTTTATGTAATTTGAATCATTTTATTCATATGGAACAAGAAGATAAATATATTTCAATTCATGAAATCACACAATAAACATTGTATTCGAAATTATAACAAACGGAAATAGTACATTTGACTGAACACATCGTCGCTCAATTTAAAATATATAATATAAAAAACGGAAATAGTAGATTTGACTGAACACATCGTCGCTCAATTTAAAATATAACTTATAACTTATAATATATAACGGGTGGTGTCAAGATGATTCCTTAACTCTACTATTCCGGACTTAAGGCTTTTTTATTTAACAATCAACAAATTGAATAGGTATTGAACAAAATTTAATGAGGCGATTCATTGGTGATGGAAAAACATTTCAATATTGATTTCATAAGTTTCTGTTGTTTCTTCGTTTTGTTGAGTAACCGACGAAGTTTTTTCTAAGAATGCTATTTCGTAAAAAAACGCCGTCGGTTATCCAAGTTTACAGAAACAACAAAAATGTATAACATTAGTATTAAAATATTCTTTCATCACCAAAAAATTAACTAAATAAATTTTGTTTTAAAACGTATTAAATTTGTTCATTTTTGAATGAAAAAGCTCTAAATGGTATCAGAACTAAGGAATCATCTCAATCTTTGCTCTTCATGCATTTACTTAAGGTGAAACGACAGCAGATTCGTCTATCTTTCTTGCGCATTTTAGGGACATCAATAATTTCACATAAACAGTTTTAGAAAAAAATCACAATGGATTCTCTAGACATTCGATGGGAGAATAAAATTAGCCAAAAAACAAGTCTTTCTATAGTGCGGTTTTAAGTATCAATTGGAAATAGATGTTTCATTAACAAGAAAAATTTTGTTCCAATCGATACGAAAAACCCGCTATAGAAAAACTTCTTTTTGGTCATTTTATTCTCCCATGGAATGTTTAGGGATCCACTGCGAGTTTTTTGAAAAATGTTATTTTAAATATTGTTGAAAAAAAAGGTCCTTAAAATGTGCAAGAGAGTCAGACGAAACCTGAGTCATCCTTTTACGTTAAAGCGAATTACAATTTATTCGACGTAAATGTAAATAATAAGTACAAATAAAAATTAAGAAACTACGTTTGCGTGGATACTTTTGATTTTGCTTTGCTTAACAGTTGAAAGATTTCCCCTATGCATTCTGATTTTTGTGGCTCAGGAATGAACGTGAGCATATTTTCAAATGCTTGACAAACACCGCGCTCGTAGGAATTAATAGAGGGGGGATTATGTACAGTCGCTACTGGGGTTTCTTTGGGTGCTGTCATCGAACTTACAACATTCTCAAGAGTATCAAAGCATTTACTTAAAAGAAGGTCTTCCTGTTTTGGTTTTTTAACCTGCTTTTTTTTGATACTTCTAAAACTTTTTCTTTTGCAGTAACTAGAGCCTCATCCACCCAGGTGTTCTGTTTCCTTTTAGTGCCGGAGGTACCGGTAACACCAGCAGAATCATTTCGGTCCCCGTCCTCTTCCAGCCCTGATTCCCATATCAACGTTGCAGCATCTTCAGATAAATTGGAACACGAAGGACCCAGAATCGACATGGAATCGTCCGATTGAATTTCAGGAGGAACATTTTTCAAAAAATCGGTTAAACAGTTATCAGGGTCGCTGCACAATAATATATAAAATAAATTAATGTTTGTCTTAATCAACTTATGCTTACTGACATGACAATAATGTACTACACCTAATCTATATGTAGGTTCAATATATTTTTCAAACCCGTGCAGTAAAATTGCTTTCTTTACCTATTCTTTTAGCGTAGGAAAAGTGACTAATTCCAGAAGAATGGGAAAAGAACGTTTTTTTCCCATTATAGTGACAAATAAGAGTCACTTTC
>JABFPQ010000361.1:0-12354 GCA_022817265.1 Masnerella sp. ZL-2020
GGATTCATCGCGAGTATACCGCATATGAGACATAAGAATATCGCGATTTATGACATACAACTGATGTTCAGGCCAAACGCCCCGGTTAAGCCTACGATGACGAGTTTGTTGCTCGGAGAGAAAACCGAGGGCCACATGTACATCAACAGGATTCCTATCGAAGAAGTGCCTGAAAATGACGAAGAAGCTGCACAATGGCTACGAGAACTTTACTATAAAAAAGTACAAATTTTAATATGCAATATGAACGTCACATTATTTTTTATTGAATTTGAAATAAATTTGAGACTTTTAGGACTTCATTTTATTTAACTATTGGAAAATAATTATAAAATTAAATGATTAAAGTATTAAAGTTGCAATAGAAACATAAAGACCGTTGAAAGTATGAAATATCTTTTCCCAATTAAAATAACATTTGCATAATGGCAATTCTTTATGTTGTAATATTTTTTTATTTTATTGGGATAAGTTTCATCAATTATGTACATAAAATTTTATTCTGATGAGGGAAAAATATAATTTCCGAAACGTTAATCTGCAGTTTTGATTAAAATAATTGTTTGTATAAGACAAATTACTATTTCTATTATCACAAAATGAAATAAAATTGTTTAATACAAATATGGTCCATCTCACGAAATGAGATTTTGTTTCTATTTAATATTTTATTTTTTGCATTAACTTTGTATAATTTGTATTTATATTTTTTTAGTTTCATTTTCTTTAAATATTTGTACATATCACAAACATTTTTCCACATTATTTTTTAATTTTTTTATAATAATAAATAAACAAGCCTTAGTAAGTTTAAATAAAAAAGTCTTTAGAATTGAAACACTTGTGAAAATAGGTTTGAAAAATTTATATATATATTTACATTTTTTGCCATATAACTAATTGGAATTGTTGAATTTTGCATTGAACGAAAATCATTAATTTTTCGAATGATAATATAATAATAAGTTGAAATTCTTTGCTAATCATGGAATTCTTTATTATACAGAAACAAGAAAATTAATTGGAAATCTTATATTTTTGGCACTCTTGAAAAATGCTTTGAAATAAAAAATGAAAAAGAAACTATGAAAATACAAAGAAATAATGAAATCATTTTCTGATTTAAAAACATTAATTTGTTAAATGTAAATAAAAAAATGTGAATCCAATTTCTTTGAAATTCAACATTTAATTCATATTTTCAACGATATTCAAATATGTGAAGTAGTTTAATTTCCACAGTTTTTAAATTGATTCTTTGTTGTCCATATTTTAAATTCCTTAGATTGTATACCTATAATGTTACTTTAAGATAATAACTTGTTTCTTTTAATAGGATCGGATGACGGATAGTTTCTTACAAACTGGAGATTATTTCGCAACTAGTGGGGTACCACAAACTGATACGTTCAAACTGAGTAGACGATATTACTCACTGCTAAATACAATATTCTGGTCAATAGTAATTCTTGTACCTATGCTATATTATTTGATAAACCTTCTATTATCAGGTTCATGGGTACAAAGCTTGGTGGCGGTTGGCATTATTGGCCTGTGTAAGTGCTCAAGAGCCAAATTTAGGCCTGACTATAAATAGTAGATGCGATATTCGAAACAAATATTATTTCAAAAAATGGAAAAGTGAATGAAGTACAAGTGAAAAATTGGTTTTCTTCTATTTAAAAAAGTTCAGGAAATTATGTATAATAATTGTTAATCTTCGATTTTTAGTTTTTATTGATTATGTGTCATATCATACATGTATTAACATATTTTAATACATGGTAAAATTAACATTAAAATCAGTGAAAATACAAAAAGTCATTTTGCTCGTAGAAACTAAATTACTTAGTTACTATATTCATCAACTTATTATTCATATAGTTATTGCATTATTCATTTAGTTATAAAACTAATTTTTGTGTTACAATATCGTGTCAGATAATTAAGTGAAAGTAACGAGTTGAAATAATTAATAATTATTTTTTGCAGTTTTCATGTTAATGCATAAAACTATCGGAATGTCCGAGATAAGCAAAAGTTCATCTGCGTACGGAGCGACTGATTCAAAGAAGAAACAATGAGATTGATTCGCTCATTATATTAGGAGAGAAAATAAGCTGTCACAAATCACAAAGGAGATCTGTTTTCCAATTAAGTACTCGTGAGTTCCCGTATAATCGTACTGATTTCATACTCAAGTTATGTTAATGTCAATTAAATCGTGCGCCGAAGAACAATGTGAATATATTTATGTAGAACAGATATATTTTACAATACGTTCAATTATATACATTTATTATTATACATACATTGATTACCTCTGTGTTGATGTTTTTATTTTTCTATTTCACTTTTTTTCTTCGATCTTATTTTTCTCATATGTATATGGAAGTTGTTACTGTTGAATAAACTATTATTCAATAACACCTCGCATCTTCACAAATTTATTTCTTCATATTCGCACACCTCAATCTAACAACAATCTTACTTCGAACTAAAGTTCAGTTTTTTAATAAATCCGGTTTAGCACTTAATTAACTATAGTACGGTAAATTATGTTATTTATTAAAATTACGTATATTAAAATGCTCTATGAGTTTCTACAAATATTTACAGGTAATACTGCACTTACACAGAATACTCGAGGTACAAAAGTCATTTTTGTAAAATAAATTAATAGTCATTTACTATAAAAAATTTCGTACAAAATGTCAAGTCGAGACAATTGCGTTGAAAGAAGTTACCTTCTTTGGCAACAGGTAACAGTCAAAATTGTTTGTTTAATTGTTATTTCTTTACTGAAGCTAACTTAAGTCGGATAAATTTACTTCGTGGTGTTTTTCTTTGTACCCTTCCAACGGTCGAGCAACGTATTTGATTGTTCTTAGTTTTCCTCGCGCGTCGTAATATCCATACTGTCCTTTTACTGTTCCATCTTTCATGCGTTCTTCAAGTCGATACTGACGATTTTTCCTGCAAAATTTGTTTGCTGTTTATAATATGAATGGATGTGTTTTTTTGTAGAATGTTATATTATTATTATTATTATTATTATTATTGATGTTATATGTTTGTTGCATTGAATTTAATGACTTTTTACATTAAATGTTATTTTTTAATTAGTAACCGAAATTTTTAATGGTAAGAACAAAAGATTTGTATTAATTAAGAAAGATACACTGTAAATGAGTTTTGTAAAATGACGTGGTAAAAAACGTAAAAATTACATAAAGTATGTAATTTTTCGAAAAAAGTGGAAAAATTCGCTATATATAATGTATATAATGTAAAATTACCCTATATATAACGCAAAATTGCACAAAACGTGCATATTTACTAAACTATGGTTTTACAGTGTATAATAGAAAAATTATATATATTTTACATGTGAGTATTTTTTGTACATATGATTTAATTGGAGGAGAAAATTAATTAGAAACATTCATTTAAAGTTATTTCAATAATCGCATTCTCGATTAATTATTTAGCTAAATTAATATTATTTCCATAAAAGTTAGTCTAATAGGAAAGTTTTTTATTTTCTTTTCATTACACTTACTCACATGATTGAACTAATTTTGAACTAATGTTCAAAAATTTTTCATTCATTTTTCAGCAACAACCTGAATTGTTAAACATTAATTATGTGAATAAATACGTCATAAGTAGATGTATCAGTGAATGACCATTATGAAGAGACTTCAGAAATATTATAAGATAACGTATTTTTCAATATGGTGATAAAACCGGTCATTCACTGATTGAGTATAAAAATGGCCATTCACTGATAAATCTACCTTAGTTGACAAACTTACCCATCACCAGTATCAAATCCAAAAATGTATGTCCTGGGACCATTATGACCCTGTACTTGAAATTCTATTCTTTCTCCATGTGGTGATAACTCAAATTCCCCTTTTGGTTTCTTTTTGATCACTTTTTCTTTTTGCTCAGTGCTTGACTCTTCGGAATCCTATAAAATCAAACAAATATTATCTCTTATGAATAAACTAGGTTTTTTCAAATTATTATTTTCATAAAATAATCTATTTGTAATTTCATACAAAAAAAAGAATATTGAAAACTTCTATTAAATGAAATTTTTCTGCAAAGTAATTAAAAATAGAAGGTTTAACTTCAAAATTTTGACATGACAGGTTTCTTCAAAAAAGATTAACATAGATCATTTTGTAAAAATAATTTGTAATCGAGCAAATGCAATTTAAAAAAAAGTGTTATGACTGTCAATGAAGATCCTCCATAACTAGAGCGACGTCACAGGTCACTGGGAAAAATGAGACCGATTCCACAATTCACTTTTACCATTGCAACGAGCCTACTTAGTTAATTCTCCACTTTTCCCAATGAAATCTATCCTGCTTTCAATTGCACTGCATTCATGATTCAATTTGACTATTCACATACATCTTCCTTAACTCATTTATTCACTCACATTACTATCTTCGACAACTTCCGGCGCATGGTCCCTGATGTAAGACACCTTGGTTTCATCACTACCTTCTTCACTATTCTCCTCCTCCATCTCCACCGCATAATTCACCGGAACCTTCTTCTTGTACTTCCCTGGCCTATTTTGCGAAAGCAGCTGTTCTCCCAACAACAAAGGCGAGGCCAAAATAACCGGCTGACCGTTCAGATTATAAAAACTCTCGCCCTTTAATCCTGGAAATCCTCCACTATTCCCTCCCAGAAAATTGCTGCTAACTGGTTTAAGTTTCCCATGAACGCAATCGTATTCATCATAAGGCAGATGATTCAAGGGCGGTTTCCACTGGTAGGCGTTCTTCTGGAATTTTTGAAGTTTGTTTTTCCAGTGGTTCTTCTTAGCCTGCAGCAAATCCGCAGGTGTGTACCAAAAGAAGAACCGTTTCTTCCGGTTGGAATTGGTTTGTTTCGAGTCGCTGGGTCTCTTATTCGGTCGAACATTGGGACTGAACTGGGATTGTCCCAAAGGTGGTCTGTGGTTACCAAATGGAACAGGTCGACTGAAACCCTGCCAGGAATTTGGTACCCGGTGGTTCGTCGGTGGGACATAGTACCTTTGGTCCCTAGGATTGTACTGCTCCGACCTTCTGTCCAATGACCTATGCGTTTCTGGAGACTCCAAGGACAACTGTGGCTGGTCCAAAACCGACAAACGGTTCAGCTGGGTGAACGAACACAGCGGATTCAGGGGAAACTTCTCACAGTTCACGTCCGTTTGGATCTGGGCTTGGGCTGCGAAAATGTAGAAACTTCCCAGAAGCAGCTGGAAAAAAATTGGATTTAAATATTGTATTGGAATTCGAGCAGTAGGTTTCTATTTGACTACGGTTTTTGTCCTTGTTTTGCACCGATTACGTCTAGTCAGGATCGCAGAAAAAGACACTTTCACGAATGTTTACTTAGAAAGCTAAGGATATGTATCGTGTCACTTTTTCGCTTCTTCTGTCGCGTATTGCATTATCATTCGGTCACAGTTGTTTTGTATCGACCCTCATGGTGCTACTTTCATAAGCATGATCGTTCATGCAGATCAGTTCAATCAAACACCTCGCAGTACTTCGAGTGTGTCAGTGAAAGTCTTTCACAGAAATCAAGGGTATAATGTCAATTTCTACGGATCGAAGGAAACTTTAATCGATTCAATACATAATTCTACTTTGATAGGTCCTGATAGACAAATTTGTACAATTTTTTACACTTTTGACTTTTGGTGTTGCAGATATGGCAAATCGATCAATAAATTCATCTTTAATATATTCATAAACATATATTCAATAAACTTATAAATTTATGAATTAAATTAAATTATATATATAATTGTATTTAAAGTTATTCACTTTTTTGCACAATAGGAAGTTTGAAAAGTTATATATGAGATTTTTTTAATGTAGCAATTTTACGTAGTGCAAAAAAAAAGAGTAGTTCATTTTCATGTCAAAAGATGAATTAAAGAGATTCGTGTGTTGTAAGATGATATTAAGTAAAATGAATAAATCGTATAATACGTGTACTTACAATATTTTCAGTGCGTACCATGTTTACTTTTCCAAGGAATAAATTATACTACTGTGTCTCTTAATGTCAAGCTTCTTTAAGCAAACTCTCTCTCCCCTCTTGCATGGCGAAGTTTCCACTTTGTTATCATGCACCCATGTAAAAAGTTCATGTAATGCTAAAAACGACATCACAACAATCTGTCACGACAAAAACGAAACCATAGCGGATGCAGGATATTTGACCACTTATATAACTTTTCTTTGTCGCCTCAAAAGAGACTTCTTGCTTCGCTTGTTACGAAGTTCCGAATCCAAAAAATAGAAATGATTAATCGTCCGTCAAGTCGACAGTCCACTTTTACAAATTGGACCTGTCGACGGTATCATGATAATTAGCGCGGATTTTCACGTCACGATGACAGCAAATTATTTGGACAGAACATCCGTCCGGTAATTTGATTGCGAATTCATATCATAGTTGCAAGGATGCAACAATTTGTTTGTCTTTTTGACGTTTTAATGACAACGGATGCAGAGAAATACAATTAGCCAAGCTTTATAAATCGGACGAAGTCCGACGTTGTAAATAAAAATGGACAAGTTTTGTTTGTACGTGTTTTGTACACTTTTGGTGTGGAACGTTGGAAATGTAATTATTTTGTGTTTTTCATTGCATTGCTTAGAAAATGGTTTTTCGTGTGAATAAATAATGTGTTTTGTTTGGATTAATAGTGTTTGATCAATTTTAGGCTTTGAGGTGCAGGACTGGAAATCAGGAAGATAATGAACAGTATTACAAGATAATGGAAAATTGTAGAAAAAGGTACACCATGCAGGACGATGGAAATTCTGGTTCCAGTAGTGATGAATCCAGCAGTTCGAACGAGGATAATTTCGATAGAAAAATGATGTCCAATGGGCGATATAATGGAGAATTCGGGAGAAATGGAATGAACATTTTTAGGTGACAAAAAATTACGAAATTTTCAAAAATATAATTTCTTCGTGTAAAAAATTGTGTATCTTTAAATTTTGCAGAAATCAAAATAGTCCAAGATCAAGGGATTGGAACAACCGCTCGTCTCAAGATTTCTTCAATAGAAACATGAGTCGTATGAATGGAAGAGACAATGATCCAAGATCTCGTATGAATAACAGACGCAATATGAACAATTGGCGTTTTTATAACGGCGGTAACTTTGACCATCGCTATGACGATCCGCGCTATAATTATGATAATCAACAAGAGCAATCTGTAAGATATTTCTAAAATACATTTTTGTAGTGTCCATACAGTTAATTGTACAAATATTGAATCCAAATAAAATTTGTTGAAATTGCAGTGCGTTACACAGTGTTTCTTTAACGAATTGAATTTGGTAAGTTTCATCTAACATATTTTTGAATCTTTATTTGCAAACAAATTTTTTCTTATGTACTAAGTGAATTTATATGGATTAGTTATATAAAATCTTTATATTTATGATACAAATAAAGATTCATTGCAATGATATCTGGATCCAATAGTTTGATATCATATTATTTATCGTATAAAAATATGTAGGTGGATCAAAGAGGTTTCCCCGACCGTACAGCAGTAAATGAAATAATGTTGGAAGATGTTCAAGATCCAGAATTGCGAGATTTTGTAGAAGAATCAATTGTACAATGCTTTCACTATCTGAACTTAGAGGGAAAGTTAAACAAATGTCAGTATTCGCAGAACTTGCTAACTTGCCTAATTGAAAAAGGTGAAGAGGTTAGTGTGATCTGCCAATTAATTAGAACAATTCAACAAATTAAAGTGCTTCGTTTGCTCTAATTATAATTTAAACAAAATATTACTTTTCATTACACAACTAGATCTACTGTAAAACAAACATTAATTAATATTAGATATTATTTAAAACATGAACATATTTCCAGAGGTGTGAAGATTGGAATAGTCGATATTAAGAGATCAAGAACCAAGTTTCGCCCGAATGGATTGTAAAAAAACAATAAATGAATTCAGAAAAATTGATTGTGCTTTAAGCTTAACATGATTTATTACGAAAGTTGTTTATGTACATCATACTCAAATTTCGAATCGTATCGAAATGAAGCCCGCCATAAAAGTTCTATAACATGATAACAAAGGCACTATTTGAAACGCGTATATTTTCACATCGTCGAAAGTCCGATTGAATATATTAATAGTAATGGTTCGTCAAATAGTTTTACAAAATATATTATAATATTATCTTGATATGGAATTAAATTATGAAGCAACTTATCATATAAGTAATAATCTTGAAACAAGCAAAGGTTGAGTTTTGCGGAGTGTAAAGCTATTTTCGTTTCTTCAAATGCTCGAAACGCTTCATCAAGTCATCAAAATCGATGTCTTCGGTGTCGTCATTGGTGGAAGGTCCGTCGTTTTCGGAAGGAACGGTTGGCAACTCAGGAAACTGGAAATCATTCATTGGCAACTTTGAACGTGGTTGGGGCTTTGGTTTTTCATCCGACTGTAAACACAATACAGAATATTTTTAGTTTCATATAATTGAATAATGTTTAAATAAAATTTTTTGTTAAACACACTGCCACCAAATTATATTTTAATGAAATTGAGCAAAACTACAAGAAAATGATGATCAAATATTGCTAGCAAAAGAAAAATTAAAAATCACATTTCTATATTTTGCTAAATACTAAAAGTAACTTCTACAAAACTTATAAAATTTGCAAAATAATAAGAGAAAATTATTTTTTCTTTTTTTTCAAATGTATTTATTTACGAATGGAAGAATGGTGCACAAAAACAAACCGTGTTAAGTGTGAAATATCAATGCAGACAAACACGTGTAATCACAAAAATGTTATTCAATTCAATTTACCTGTTTGTTTAAATCTGGCGGAAAAGAGTTATATGGTGGTGGCAAATCATTATCCTGTAGCGATATAAATTAACATAAACAATCTGAAGATTAATTTATTAAAATGCGTTAAGAATTGTTATCATCTTACTACTTTTGGAGAATTGTCATTATCCAGGGGAATGTTGTATGAAAACGCAGCTGGGTTGAATTGTGTACTTTGACTCTTTTCTGGTGTCGATGAAGTTCCAGGTGGAATAAATCCTACAGGTAAACTGCTAGGACCCTAAGAATTATATATATATGCATTAAAACAATTTTTTTAAAAAAATAATTATTATTACATATGTGTACATATATGAATATCAAATTTAAATTTTTAACTTAATAGAGTGTATGCACCAATTAATGAACACTTAAGAATCAGCACCAGTGAATGAACGCTTATTTGAATAACATTGTCATTGCCTCTCAAACATAGTGTTCATTTGCTGACTCGTGTTCATTCACTGGAACACTTACCCTAGTTCTGAAATTTTAAATATATTTAAATTATAGTTGCATTATAAATTGTATTTCATGCAAGCATATACAAAAACATCCTCCTCCCAATAATAAATCTGGATTGGGTAACAGAGGTGCTTGTGGAAACCCAATGAAACCGACAGGTTGTGGACCACCAATTGCCAAATTATTTTGACCACCAATGTCAATAAGTAGAGAATCCTGTGCTTCTGACATGACCTGAGGATCTGGTTCATACTCCACATTATAGTTCTTTGCAATTTCTATCAAGTACTTTTCAACTAAAAGCTTTGAAGGTGACTGAACACTCATTTTGTGCTTTAATTTTTCGGAAATGGTCTGGATAGCTTCTTCTCTGCAAGCATCGGTGTATTGTTTTCCATATTTGGTTGTTAGAATATCTGCTATGGTTTTCATTTCCTGGACATCTGTTTGGATTCGAGGAGCTGCCCAAATTATTGTTGATATAGCTTCTGCTAAACCCTCATCCAGAGTTCTGAAAAAAAAAAGATATATCTTTTTACTAATTGAACATTTTGACTTTTGACAATATTAATATAATTCCTGTGATTTCTAAAAATCACTATGAATTTCTTACATTATAAAAATAATAATCTGTTATATTCTATAGAATAAGAAGAAAGTTCAATTTAAAAAATTTTTTAAAGGTGGTGAATGAAATAATATAATAATCTATATTAAATTAGGACTAAGATTAAAAAAATAAAATGTAACAGTATTTTACATAAGAGAAAACGTTTGCAATTTATAATTTGAAGTCAATGACTCATCGCTTTAAATACACTGGCAATTATTTAATTTGTCTAAATATATTGATTCAACAATTCTTAAAAGAAAAGCGACTATGAATACTTAAAATCTCAAACAAACACTTACTTCATCTGTTGAATTAGTCCAAATCGTGCCAGCAAAAGATCACAGTACATTTCCAGCAATTCCATTGCTTCGACCATGTAATCTTCGCGAATAATATACTCCACCCTGATTTTTGCTCGTTCAGTTTTACCTGCGGCAATATAATCCGCGATTTCCTTTCTCGCCTTTGACGCTAATTCCGATTTTTTCTTTTCCAACAATTTCAAACGGTTAATCGCTAACCTTAAATTTGTTTTCAACTTTGTATAATTCGGTGCACTCGAAAACATCTTGACGTTTGCTTGGTGTTACAAGAATTAAAGAACACTTCATTCACTTTGTCATAGACGAGTTGACAACTGCCTGTCAAAAACACTTTTCGTTGATTGTTGTGACGTGGGATTGTCACTACCGATCGGGGATGCGTAGTTTCATGAAAAAATAGTCAAAAATCAAACACGATCATGACAGAATCGTGATCATGATTCATTGCATCCTCTGCATTATCGGCGGAACTTGTTTCTGTTATAGTTCGTTAATTGTTAATAGATGGCGTTGTTTATTAATATCATCATTGACTAAAGATGTACATCTTTAGTCAATGTCTGGTTAGAGTCTACTGCCACTAAATAAAAGAAGAAGAAGAAGAAGAATGTTTTCGTCGATAAGGTAGTGATCCTATTGATTGGCTGGTCAAATACTTTAATGGCGAAAATCTAAAGAAACTGATTCTTGGTGTGAACCTGTGCAAACCTGTGCTTCTTATTATTACACAACAAAAAATACTTATTTAGCGAATAGTTGAAATAATTATTGGAAGATATGCGGTGGCCGTGCCAGTCAACTTTCTGTTTTGTCTTTTCGTCCCTGATTTTAGGAGCCAATTTGATGACTGATTGGTTCGGTGGCAAATATGATATTATTGGTGTTTACCCGAGGAAACCACAACTTCCTATGGACGATGACGTCATAGTATGACTTTTGATTTAATATTAATCAAACTATGTTATATATATATTGCATATGATACAAATTTCTACTTTCATAATTTAAGGTTAAGTCCAAAATATGTTTTGCTAATATAGGCCTTACCAGTGCCTTTGTGCAACTTTGTTCACCTTGTATGTAAACAAATACGTATGTTTCTGTCACACTCATTTTTCGCGATACTGCCGTGGCCAATAGAAAAGATTAATAGGTTTTTTTATATTGTTTCTTCCAACCATGTTTTGAAATTCTGCACACTTTGTTTTTAGATTTTGTACTGACCAAATTATGAAATTATTAATCCCTTTTTATCTCTAACTTAAGATAAAAATGGTTATAATTATGATATTATGTCCATTTAATGCATGAATTAAAAAAAAATTATTTCCTATTTTATTTCCACAAAAAATCAAGGATAGCAACTACATTGGAATCAGTATATAAAGTATTAAGTTTAAATCTCAATGATAGTCATTAATAAATTTTGTTTAATGCAATGTATACAATATATTTTAATTAACTACTAAAAAATAAACAATTAAACTTATTTGGATGATTACATAAAATGTATGGAGAACTATGAAAAATTATATTCATCTACAAGTTTTCATTATTATCAAAAATGATTCCATGAATTTTTCCAATATTAGTTTTATGATTGATTTTTTCCAGTTTATTTGCAATATATACATACATAACTTAAGAAGAAAACTTTGTAAAAATATACAATTTTGTTTTTAGCGAATGATAGAAGCTCAGAAGTATGAAAATCGGAGAAGACCATTACCATTCTTTATTCCCGAAAATGATGATCTTGTTCGACCATTCGCAAATAAACCCAATATTATCAGAAGTCCAGATGATATAAAATAATAAAATTAAATAATACAATTTGTGGTTTTGATAGGGATTATTGTAGAATAAAATGTAAATTATAAATGATATTCAATAAAATATTATTAATCCAAATATATATCGTATTTGTTTATTTGTTACTGCTAAACTTTTACTATTATTGTGATAATAGGAATAGTAATTTGTCTTATTCAATGAACTTTTAATCAAAACTGCAGATTAACATTTTAGAAATTATATTTTTCCCT
>JABFPQ010000362.1:0-12352 GCA_022817265.1 Masnerella sp. ZL-2020
TTGCAAATCGATCGAATATTCGCAAAATGATGAACCCTATTTTGGCCATTTTACGGCCAAAATAGTTGCTGTTTTCAATCCGCACCGTCATCTTTGAGGTACTTTCATGTCATTATCTTGGGGCGCTTATTTAACATTATTTGGGGCGCTTATTTAACATCTGAAAAAAAGGCTCGGGGCGCTTATTTAACGCACCCATGTTGACTTATCGATGAAGACGTAAATAACAAAATTATACATTAATTATCAATTATTGTTTATTATATGAATCATACAAATTCTCGAGCAAAATGAATTTAAAAATAAATAAATTATAAATGCATTATCATTTTATTGAGATATCCTTAAATTTAAAATTTCCATTCATTGTTATCAATGTATATAAATAATTATTATTATTTACATATCGAATAAAAATTGTATCAAATTAATTATATTATTTTTATTTAAAGGGTAAATTAAGTTAAAATTTAATAATAATAATATTACGAATAGAAAACATATTAGCATGACTTTTTTAAATATTCTTATGTTTGAGAATCGCAAATGAGTAAAAAGCAAAAGTCCATTGTTTTTTGACTGATTATGCTCAAACAAATGCGTTATGCCTACAAAACATACATCCCAAGGGCTTCTACTGTGACGTAATGAATTCTAACTGATCAATCAAAACTGATCGGAGTTTCACGGAGCACTGATGTCATCGGATAGAGGATACACACTCGCACAGAAACACGTACGTGAACATGAATCTCGATCACGACTAGGCCTCAAATGACATTTGTCTGTTCGACTCGTTGCCCCTTGATCTATATTAGGGCGTCTTTTATACAGAATGTATTCGTTTATAAATTTCACGTTACCTTTGCTTTATCTCTAAGTACGAAATTCCTTATCAATGATTCATTTATTGTAAAAAAAATCCACTCATGAACGAAATTGAACTTTATTGATAAAAGTTATATCTTTATAAATTTAATGTTAAAGATAGAAATGGTTATTGTAATTTAGTTATTTTTATTACTATTTTTATGGTTGTTTTTTGATTTATATCTTTTGTTGAAGTTGTGGTACACCACTTTTTCGACCTTAACCGCGAGGTTTATTGCTAATAACTTTATGCAATTAATGTCCAAATAATGTGTCACTTTGTTCGAAAAAATCGGAAGACGAGAGAAACCGCAAAAAAATGATATTTGTAGGTTCGGAAAAGATGGCGTCGCAATACCGATAACGTGACTTGTTTCCACACCGATCCGTGAATTTCGACTGACGATTGCCTCGCGAAGAGACGAGTCGCCGTTTCCATTCAGTGTTAACCTTCGAACGCCGGTTTGCATTACGAACCATTGTTCCCATCCGGCCCGACCACGTGGCACCGCTCGGTCGCTTTTTGGCGAACGACTAATGAATCCGTGACGTTAATTAAGCCATTGAAATGCGGCTTCCAAAAATGCCCGGCGGCAAAAAATGCTGATTCTTTAATCGAATGATAAACGGATATTTTTAACGTGTTATATTCGACGAGAAAAATGCGGCAGTGCCGAGCGAGGGCCTTGACTTTTTCGCTGAATGATTTTTTCATCGCGAGGCTGCTTGTTGTTAAATACTGTCGAGGAGGCGAAAAAATTTATGCCGCTTTGGTTCTCGTTGCGAAAATGTTGCGCAAAAATTATGGTTTTCAATAATGATCGACTTGGCAGTTTATTGTGTCTTCTTTGTGTCTTAAGATTCTGTTGATAGAATTCGATATTAAGAGGCTATTCATTTGATATCGAAACTATACAATATCAAAATAAAATAACATTCCCAGAAAAGTCTGTCGCAATTTTTTTGTCATCGTATTAATAAACAAAAAATAATTAAAAATCTATTTTAATTCAAGCTAATTTTTGTAAACAAATTTATTATGATCTATAATCACTTAAAAATATTCCGTCTTTGGCAATATATCTATCGGAAATTCATTATATTATGAAACGAGACGTAATAATATATCATTGAGATTAAAAATTGGTAATAAAAGCTAATCGTCTTCATTAAGCAGCTGTAAAACATGCGCATTTGGTTGTTTAACAAGCAATTACCAAGCGATTTATCGCTAATAATAAACGGTAAATTAGTCACTACGCCATGCACAAGTCTATAACTTTTCGAGCGAATTGTCACCGAACTTTCTCCCGACATTAAATCCCACATTATGGATGACGTTATTTTTTATACAGGTCAATTTATTTTCGGTCGCGGTACGGATTAACGTAACTGTTGTGTTAACGTACGAACAGCATCCCGTTTTGAGTGATAATTATGATATCACGAGAATTGAATAACCCCATTATCTGCTCGTATGGTCGAGATAAATTCAGAATAAAAACAATTATAGATATATTTTATGAATCATATTTCCTAAAACTGATACGCAAATATATTCTTCTAAGCCGAATAATTATAAACAATATATTTTATTTGTTTAATATTTGTCAAAATTATTCTCAAGGGACTTTTTACAATAAACTATGATTTTGACCAAATTTAAATATAGAATTTTCTTTAAACAATAATAATGTTTATAAAGTAAAATATCTTTTACTGTTGTTTAAATAATAAATAAATTATTTAAACTGAACAAAATTTAATAATAAAAAAAACAAAATTTAATGAACTGAACAAAATTTATTTCTTCGTTTTATTTAAAATAAAAAAAATTAACAAAAAAATAATTTGTTCATTCATAAATTTACTGCTTTAAATATACCTAACAGGTTAAATGAATTGCATCACTATAACTATACTTCAAAATTTGTTTATATATTTTTTATAAAATAAATGGTACGCAATGTGTAAAATGACATAGATCATTAATTCATTATAATCATGTTGTAAACGTGAACACGTATATTGAGATTCATGTCTTGTAACTTCTTGATTAAAGTGACACGCTGCTCAGGTGCTACACGGACAAATCGTACAGCAGCAACGACTCTCATGTACTTAAATATTCTATGATGGATATGCAGCTCTAGAAGTATCGAACTATGTTTGCACTTCGCAATCGCACTGACAAGAGAAATGCATTCTAATTATTCACTCAGCATTCAATCAGTACTCTCGTATGTCATCAAATGTATAATATTTCAACGAGATACTGCAACTTTTATATCCAGTATCATATTAGCAGTATTAATTAAATGCAAGATAGATCAATTGAGTCATTAATGAGAGACCAATTAGATATAGAAATAGAACAAATTAATAAAAGCGAATTTTTTGGTAAATCAAGTTTCTTACATGAAGCGCGTTTATATGCTTTATAATTTGCAACAATTACAATTTGCAACAATTATTATTTTTATAATTATGAATATTTATGTAAAATTTCGAAATTGTATTAATAAAATCAGTGACAGATAAAAAATATTTTTTTATTAATTATGAAGCTCATTCGTAAAAAAAATCTTATATTTTTTTGGTAACAGATAAAAAAACCTGTGTCCATTTTTTTCCATATACATTAAGGTAGAAAGTGACTCAAACCGATCTTTCAAGGTTAACTTAAAATTTGCTCAAAACACTTCAATTAGTGAAAAAATAAATTTAGATTTTTTTCAGAATTTTCCATCACGTAGTTATTGAGAAAAATTGATTTGAATTTATACATTTGCCTATGTTATGGCGTTGGTTAGAGTAGCGCCGCCAATGTAAACATGCAGATGTCATTTTTTAAAAAAGTGTCGACTATATGTCAACATTGGCGCTGCTACTCTAACCAACGTCACGACATAGGACAATGTATAAATTCAAATCGATTTTACTCGATAACTACGTGGTGAAAAATTCTGAAACAAATCTAGATTTATTTTTTCACTAATTGAAATGTTTTGAGCAAATTTCAAGTTAACCTAGAAAGATCGATTTGAGTCACTTTCTACCTTAAATTTAATATGATTATATGAAATAATTTGTTTCATTTATGATAACTTTCATTAAAGATCAAAATGCACCAAAAAGAAATTACACATCTCAAAATTAATTTGATCGTAACGAACATATTTTAATTTGCAAAATCAGTAAACAAATAAATCCTTTTTTTAAAATAATAATAATAAATTTGTTTAAAATTCTTTTGGGGAAAATCTGTCAAGTCCACAAATTTAAAAATCAAAATCCGCCAAGTCCACTTGGACTTGGCAGAAAAAAACGCTTGAAAACAGCTAAAATCTATGAAAAACGTTCGTTTTTATCGTTTTTGATCGATTTTCACGTTTTCTGATCAATTTTCAGATTTTTGGGCAAAATCATGAAAAAACGCTTGAAAACAGCTAAAATCGATGAAAAACGTTCGTTTTTAACGTTTTTGATCGATTTTAGTTGTTTTCAAGCTTTTTTTTTATGATTTTGTCCAAAAATCTGAAAATTGATCAAAAACGTGAAAATCTATCAAAAACGTGAAAAACGACCGTTGTTCATCGATTTTAGCTGTTTTCAGGCGTTTTTTCATGTTTTTGCCCAAAAACCTAATAATTCATGAAAAACGTGAAAATCGATCAAAAACGTGAAAAACGAAAGTTTTTCATAGATTTTAGCTGTTTTCAAGCGTTTTTTTCTGCCAAGTCCAAGTGAACTTGGCGGATTTTGATTTTTAGATTTGTGGACTTTCTCCAAGAGAATTCTAAACAAATTAATTATTATTATTTTAAACAAAAGATTTATTTTTTTAATGATTTTGCAAATTGAAATATGTTCGTTACGATCAAATTAGTTTTGAGATGTGTAATTTCTTTTTGGTGCATTTTGATCTTTAATAAAAGTTATCATAAATGAAACAAATTATTTCATATAATCATATTAAATTCAATACATCATTTCGTTAAACGATAATATGTAATATTCCTAACAAAACATTGCTAGCGCACGAATAACTAGTTACTAGTATCGAATTGGAAACTATATATATATAGTATAGTTTTCGAAGACCTTTTATATAGAGATCGTTCATTTCAGAGACGTTTTATTTATCAGATGCATATTTTAAGGACCTTAACGAAATTTAGAAAATGAGCTTATTTTATATATTAAATTAAGATTCTGTTTGAATTCTATCAATTTTAAAACTTCTGAAAAATTCCAAAAATCTTTAAAATAATTCTTTGAAGAATACTGATATTTTTAACAAAACCTTAATTTTCAATTTTAAATTCTAAAATTTCGAAATTTTCGTTATTTGCCTAGCTGAATAAATAGGGAAACATGTAAAATAAATCTAATTTCGAAAAAAAGTTACAAAATTCTAAACACATTAGTTCTAGTTTCGTTCAATCTGGGTGAAGTTTATCTCATTTCAACGTCATAATTCGAGAAAACATATAAGCAAACATTTAAAAAAGAAAAAAATTCACAATTCCTTAAATTAAGAATTATAGTTTTACAAAAGGTTTGGAAAAATTTGAAAATTGATATCAAGATATTTTTTTGGAATATTGGAATACTTTAAAAGTACTAATGAACTTTTTTTTGGAAAACTCAGAATTTGAAAATACATTAATGTTCTTAAAAATGATGAATTTCTTTTAAAACTTGGAACATCATTGCCGTTTTTCTCTATAATTGAAAAGCATTACGAAAAGCCCGTTTTTGAAAATACTTATTTTCAGCCTTTTGAAAAAAGAATATATGACGTTCAGCGAGCATACTGAAAAATCTGAATTTACATCTAATTAATAAACCGAGGTTCGGTGTAATAATTGTAGGGAAAACGATTGATTTGTAACCTTCTAAAATCGGTAAAAGGAAACATTCGACTAGGTTTAGTAGCCTTTATATTAAAAGTGAATTACGGTTGGAAGTATTCTTGAAAATTATCAAATACCATCTACACATGATTAATTTACAGTTTAGAAGACGTATATCAGTAACGTTGACAAGAACACTAGGCAAGGGTTACTAAGTGTTGTTGAATCGCAACTTCCACGACATCTGACATTAAGCTATGTTGATGAGCATGATTCTCTTTAAAAACCAAACTAAAATAAATCAAACTTTGTTTGCTGACAAGCTGACTACATGGTTCACTGTTTGAGTGGCTGGCTTCGCAACTCAGCAGTCACAAGTTCGAATCTTTAAGCTAAACTTTTTTGAATCAAATTCAAATGTTATGAGAATTTATTTTTAAATTTGAACACAATTGAATTTATGAGACATAGTTGATTATTTAACTTTTTTTCCCGAAATTCGATATTTCTAAATTATATAAAATTGAAAAGTTCCAAAGAATATTATTATCAATTCTTATGTATATTGAAAAACTTGAACAAGCGAACTGAATGCTGCGTAACGTACTAAGAAAGCCTAGAAATTTTTTTTGAAATTAACATCAAATTTTCGAAACATTTTTCAAATTCGGTACGTTTTTTTATTATATTAAGTGTTACAAAGTATAATAGAACGATTATTGTTACAAAATAAAATAAAATATAAAATGTCACAAAATTTTAAAATAATAAAAGTTTTGAAATTTTGAATAATAGAAGTTTACATTTGTTGTAACAATGTTTACATGAAAATGTTTATTTGGTAATAAAACGTTTGATGTTTTAAACTATTTTGTCAAATTGAAATACGTTCGTTACAAAGAAATTAATTTTGAGATGTGTACACGGAAAGAAAAGATGTAGTAACGACAGCAAATAGACATTTGCTGTAACGGTTTTGTTAGCTCAACTACAATTCTTGTTGAGACAGAAAAATATTTTGTAAAGTCAACCATTGAAAATTGTCACTTCAGCGAAATACATGAAAACAGAATATAAGTCATAATTTATTGTATAAGTTAATCTTAATATTAATCAGTTAATTATTTTTATTTAATCGTGTCAGTTCAGGGAACTATGCAAAGCTAATATCTGTGTATGTAAACATCAATCTACGAACAAGTTAACACTCGATATCATAACATATAATCTCCAAACAGGATTTAAAATTAAATCTATATACACAATTTTCGTCAAAAACAAATAGAATTGTTTAGAGTAGCTTTTATTACTAAAAACCTTAACCTGTCAAAAGTGGGTTATCTGTCAAGGATGGAATTTTTTTTTCTAGAATAATTTGCTTTGTTTGGATTTTTAAATTAAATATATTTAACTTCCAATAAAGATTAGCTTCTTTTGTTTAAAGAGTTTTGTAAAAGTGAAAAAACTTAATTTTCAATAAGGCCTCAATTTGTTGTAAAGCTCAATTTTGTTAAAAATCATAACATTATTATCTGATAGCCACGGTTTATGTAAACGATTTACATAAATGTACGTAAATGCAACTCCGCATTGGGCTGCATAATTTATGTAAATCGTGTCAGCAAAATTCATTTTCGCATTTTTACTGAAAAAATGTATGAAAAATATCATATTAAGACAATGTACCATAAAATTAACACAAAAATTACAATTTTGATGAAAAATTACTGAAATAATCTACCTCGATTTTTCGATGTAAACTATTTACATAAATTATGCAGCCCAATGAGGAGTTAGATTTACATAAAATTTACATAAATTCACGTTTACATATACTTTGTGTAAATTTTATTTAAACGTGGCTATTAGGGTAGTGACATAGTGACAACATAACCTTAAACTGTTATTGTTGAACACTCCAATATTTATACTACATTTCAGTGTTACTGAATAATTAAGGTTAAATGAATTGTTAGTTTTATAAGTTATTTTATTAATATTTGAAATTATTATCAATTAAATTGAAGGTTAAAAATCATGCATTAATGTTATTGAATTGAAACGAAACTTCTCGTTAAGTATATAAACAACATTCAGTTGTTGATGAAACAAATTGACTTCAACAAAAACCTCGATGTTGAGGCAACTAGAAAAGTTGCTCCCTATATACCAGCAAATATGTTTGCTGGCTTAGCAAATTTTTAGTTGGATCAGCAACTTTCTCTACCCGTGTAATTTATTTTTTGGTGCATTGTAATCTCAAATGAAAGTTATTATAAATGAAACAAATTATTTCATATAATCATACCAAACTTAAAAGATCATTTCGTTAAACGATAATATGTAATATACCTAATAAAATATTGCGAGCGCACTTTATTTACTAATATCGAATTTGAAAACTATATATATATAGTAGTTTCTGAAGACTTTTTATATAGAGATCGTTTATATCAAAGACGTTTTATTTATCCGATGCATATTTTAACGACCTAAACGAAATGCAGAAAAAGAGCTTATTTTATATAATAAATTAATATTTTGGCGACTTAACAAAACCGAAATTCATTTATTAACATAATTCAGTCTTTTATGTTTTTAATCTTGTATATTACATTGTTTAGTTTTTACGTCGTTGAAATAAAATATAGCATTATCTCGATTTACAAAAATTATTTCGAAGTTATTTTTAGTAATATATTTGTAGACAGCTAAAGTGGCATTACTAAATAGACACACTTTTTTATTTTCGCTTTTAGTCATTTACTTAGGCAAATATAAAAAATCAATTTTTCATTGATGATCGAGTGAGATTATTGATGATCACACTCGAATCTCTGCTAACATTCCCGGTTTGGAAACTCTTTAATCGCGGAAAGCGGCAAAGTAATGTATAGGGTTTATTTGTTATTTAATAAGGGCCCGTCCATAAAGGACGTCCGCAACTAGAAGGAGACATAAATATATATTTCAAGTAAGAACAACAAAGATATCTATATTGAGAATGCGGACGTCCTGTTTGGACGACCCCTAAGTTGTCACGAAAATGAGCACTATAAAAAGAAGTGTCTCCGAGGTGATTCAAATTGTCATTTTAAGACAATTTTTCAAGTCTCAAGATTTGAAATTGAAACATTTTAGTGTCTCGAAATCGCTATTCAAAATACCTCGGAGACACTTCTGAGATATATTATTTTGTAATGAGAAGACCTGAATATTCGATGTTCAAAATAGGTTTTGTTTTTCAATCATTGCACGCTGAATTAAAAAAAACGCACCAGAAGTAATTTTGTGATAAACCCGAATTTTGTTGCGTCAATAAAACAGTTTCTAATTAAAATAAAGGTACAGAACTTTCGGTTAAACCAACCGGATTTTTTATATCATGATTTACGTCAAAATAAACCGTTTTGACGCGTAAATAACAAAAAAACCAGTTTGTTGAATTGACAACATTTTCGTTGATTTAAACAAATCGTTGGTTGTGTGTAAGGTAGATGTACCAGTTACAGTGACTGCATTAGTTACGGTGGTAATAAAATAAAAATATAAGAAAAATTGAATTAAATTGATAATTTTTTCTTTATGAAAAATTTATTAATTTTTAATCACATTTAATCACGATTAATTGTGATTAAATGTAACCAAAAATTATAATTCTGTCATAAATTTTAGTTTTCTTTACTAAATATTTAAATTATTATGTCATCATAATAATTGGTACAAATGTCACGGTAATTGGCACGTCCACCTTATAGAAAAGTGTCAAAACAGCGTTAATCGGTAGCTATTAAGCCGCTTTATTAGATACCGGCATCCTGAATTCTGAATTTGCGATATTCACATTTTGAAGTTCATGTTCATGAACGTCAGATTTTAACTTTTTAGAGATATCAACGTTTGTTTTCGGTACGAATATTTTAAATTAAAAAATGTGTATGTGCCAAATTCACGTTTTTATCCAAATAAACAATCATTATCCCTCAGAATCTTATTTTAATTGAATTCAGATGTCAGATTCTGAAAGATTGATAAATTTTACGACAGAAGTAAAACCATTAGAATCTTTCAAGCTCCATTTTCACAGAAAACACAATCACCTAAAAAATCATAAAAAATCGTTTGCTTAGAACTTATAGTGGGTCAATAGTAACTTGAAATTTCTTTGAAACACATCCGATACGTGTTTCTAAAAGTTTTTCAACTTATGTCGAGACCATGACTGTCCTGAAGCGGCCACATTCCAGCCCGAGTCCATTCTTACAAGGGTTATGACAGGTGCTTAAAAATTAAATCTAACTGAAAAATAGTTTGTCAATATTATTGACAAACTATATATATAAGTTTGTCAATAATATTGAAGATATTTTTTCAACATTAATATTAGCTTAAAATATAAAAAAAGTTTTAATTTAAATTCTGTCTATAGTTATCCAGATAAATGACGAAATATTCCAAAAAACACATTATTTTGATAAATAAATTTAATAATTATACAAAGTATTAAGAAGAATATATTTGCTATAAATTCTCTTTCTTTATCCACAAAAAGTATGTGAGGAATAACTGTTAATTTAGATATGTATAATTTTTTTCTTAACTTTAGTATTGGCTAATTAAATATTTATTGAAAATTTTCGAATATTTCCAAGACTGACATTGTTTCATTTTTAGAAAATACGACATTCTCTACGGAATTTATAATTCCGAAAATATTTTGAATCTATTTTCAGAGAATCAAATTATTGAAATCCGGATAACAGAATAAAAACCGAATAGTGTGAAGGCTCTAGAAGAAGAATTGAACAAGTAAAGTAATATTCTATTGGAGGAAGAAGGATGGACAATACGAATTGAATGGGTTTTCTTTCACTGGGTTCCATTTTTAAACGTTCCCTAATAACTACGTTTACATAAAATTTGCGTAAAATATATATAAACGTGAATTTAGGTAAATTTTATGTGAATCTAACGCCTCCTAGGGCTTTAAAATTTATGTGAATAGTTAACATTTAAAAAAATCTTAAGATGATTTTAATAATTTTTATAAAAAATTGAAAAACTAATTATTTTGTTAATTTTATACAAACATTTCCTAATTTTGTAATTCTTATATACTTTTGTTAATAAAATGCAAAAATTTCAATCTGATGTATACGATTTTTATATAAATTATGCAGCCCAATGCATAGTTAGGTTTATGTAAATTTTGTGTAAACCATTTACAAAATCACTGCCTATCCGGGTTCTTTCACTGGTATATTCACCCTATGTCCTAAATTTATCATACATTTTGGAAAGAGCGAAATTAAAAATTCACAAATGTTTTACAAATTCAGAAATTTTCACAATTTTTCTAGGAATTTGAAAATTATTTTTCAAAATGATATTAAACGAAAATTGTTTAACAATCTTACCAATATCGTAATTTTTCCAAATTTACGAAAATTGATTATTGAAGAAGTGAAGGTTACAAGTTTGTTCAAACTTCCTCATTCTATACAATACGAAAATATAGACTGGGAAAAAATGTTGAATAGTTATTATTAATATTTTATGAATTCAAGTTTGTTTAACTTTCTGTACATTTTTTCTGAATTTGATTTTTTTAAATTTTTGTAAAGAATTTCAAAATTTTTTAAAAAATTTTATTATATTTTAAAATTATAATTTACCTAACTTGTGGGAAAAATAGCGCTTTTTCCCACTGTATTTACACGACGATGCGCTTTTTTCTCCCACGTTAAATACAATATTGTACTTGACAAGTTGGAAAAGTAATTTGTTAACTCGTGCAATTACAATACTCGCCTTCGGCTCCTGTTGAAAAGTTCGCCCTAATTAAAAATTACTTTTTCCATTTGTGGACTAAAATATTATTTTTAATTGTTCAAAATATAAAAGTTTCTTGATATTTTACAAAGTAGAAAAATACGGAATTTTGAAAATTTATTCAAAATTTAATCTAAATTTTTAAGTCTTTTTGAGTGCTTTTTACAATAAAAAATATTGTCAAAATTTTATCCAATTGTATTGAACCAAAATAACAACATTAGAACTAATGTGTCTTAAATTCTCAAAATTTGGTTTTTTCGAAAATTTTGTAATTTATTAATTTTGGCGAACAACTGAAGGATTCCAAATTTCAAAAAGTGTAAAATTAATAATTTACGTTTTAATGAAAATGTGAGTAATATCAAAAATTTTTTCATTCTGCGGAAATTCGAGTACATGGCATAAAGGACAAATATTACAAAAAATCCTCAAATTTCCGAAAATTAATAAAATTTAAATCGAATGTTCCAAACTTTATTATCATAGGTCATATTGTCAGTATGACCTAACGAAAAATTCGTTAGGTCATACAGAACTAACTAATGATTTAGAATAATTAATACAAACAAAAATTTAAAATGAAAAAACGCGCAAATAAAAAAATAAAAAATCATCAAAAATGAAAAAACGCGCCAAGTACAAAGTTAGTTTCGTTAGTTTCGTTAGTTTCGTTAGGTTTGTTAGTACTGATGGTTATCAGAAAATGCTCGTATATTATTACTTGACAGTATCATTTTAACAATGCACTGCCAAGTAATAATATACGAGCATTTTCTGATAACCATCAG
>JABFPQ010000363.1:0-12345 GCA_022817265.1 Masnerella sp. ZL-2020
AGTGAAATATTTGTAAAGTTGCAGCTTTATTATATTTTTTACCCAGAGTCGGATATTTTAATATAATGCACGAACTTGTAGTAAATCATATTGAACATAAAACACGAATAAAAACTTTTATAAAGATATGTTTTTCTGCAAGTTTCCATCAGTCGGTAATGTCGATATCGCATGTTTAAAAATCTGAGAAGAACAACAAACCTAAAATTTACTACTACATGTTAATGGCTGACAAAAACAAAACACCGACACCAAAGCACGTGTAAGCACTTGTACTTTACAGATTTTGTAGAGAAATATCTGTTTATTTCTGTATTTTATTAAAATATTGTTAATACATTGTCAAAATGGGAAAGTGGAAGAAAAAAGCCGACAATCAAGACATTTCATTCAAAGGCAAAAAAGTAGGTTTAGCAGATCAAATTGAAGAAGATTCAGTGGCCAAAAACAAAAATCGAGTCAAAGTACGACCTGATAAAGCTGAAGATGAAGAGGTTAGTAATTTATTGTTATTAATATCATGAAAAAATTATTCAAGAGGTTATATTAATTTTTTTTTATTTTTTCAAACTATTTACAATAGAGGTTAAAAATGTAAAATAATTCACAAATTATTTTATTTTTTGTTAACAGTTTATAATATAATTTATATAATTTACAATATTAAAGATTTTTTTAAATTAGTATATTTGTAATTCTGTAAAAATTGATCCACATTCCTCACTAAATTCAACTTTAATTTTGTACATTAAAACTAATTAATAATTATTAATAATTGATTATTTATGAATTAAAAATTAATAAGTTTGTAACTAAACAAAAACATATTTTTCAGTACGTTGACAGCATCCTTTCTCGCAAAATTTTATCAGAAGCTCGTAAGCAGCAACTTGAAATTGAAGATGAAGAAGGAATCACTGAAAAACGAGCACTTCCCAAAGCAGCACCAACTTTTCAACTTGATGACCAGAGTGATGAAGATGAATTACCTGAAACATGTGACGACGATGTCTACGATACCTATGAATTTGATGAGGAAGAAGAAAAAGCATTTGAAGCATTCATGAAACCAAATGTCAAGTTTGAAGACATTGCAGCAAATAAAGGAGAAATAATGCACGAACTTGCAAGCAATGGGAGTTGCACAGGAGCAGATTTAGATCCTAATGTGAAAGCTATGTATGAAGGAGTTCGAGATATTTTGGCAAGATATCGTAGTGGAAAACTTCCAAAAGCATTTAAAATTGTCCCTAAGTTGATCTGTATATACACTAATTCGATAAGTATCCAACATTAAGATTATCACAACTACAGTGGCACACTCGTTGTTTAAACTATCATCCAGTGTAGAATCAATAGCCTGAGTATTGACTGTAGACTTTTCTTTTTTCCTCTTCTCTCCTTTTTTCAAGAGACTTTAAATCACGTACTTTTTCCTCGCTCAATCTAGTAATGTGAAGTTTTTCATTCCCACTGTGCTTTGCGCTGTTTCCATGACGACGCTACTCCAGAGTAACTAGGCCAATTTATTTCATAGTTTTCTTCGCGAATCGTAGCTCTATTGAACGAAAAATTATGTGGCAAGTGTTTAAATTGCCAGAAAATACAAGAACAGCTTCACAATTTAGTTCTTGAACGTTTTTCTTTCAGAGTAAAATATTTCCTATTTTATCGACAGTAGTGTAGAAAAATTTTTTTTAATAAAAAGTTTAGTTTTTTAAGCATTTAATTGATTTAATAATTTTTAATTTTTTGAAATAGTTGAGATGTTATAGGAATTATTTAGAATTTTTAAAATGGATGTATTTTCAATTCAAGTACAATGTAATTTTTAATTGAAAAAAGTTAAAAGTGGTAATCATGAGATTGAGTAAATTGAACATTCAGTTCGTGCAACACGCGAACAATACATTAATTAATTAGGCATGCTATTTTTTATAGTCGCTTCCTTTCGTTAGGAAGTCCTTTTTTCCTATTTCTCAATTTATTTCTTTGATTTAATTGGAATAGTACTATTATCAAATAAATTATTGCGTTAATAAAATTTATTTGAATAAATTTGTGTAAACATTTTTTCTCTCACAAAATTATAAAAAAAGTAATATAATTATTTTCATAGTTGTAATCGAGTGAAGTGTTTTGTGTTTTTAATATTTATGAAATCATCTGCTGTATTATGCAATACAAGAATGACTTCTAATCGAATTAACTAAGTGAGAGAAAGAAATTTATTCAAATCGAAGAATTGATTAAATCACGAAAATGTCGTAAAAACGGATGAATTCTGTATTTTTATGGAAATTTATGGATTTGGTCTTTTAATATAATTACGTAACATTAAATCAATTACTTCATTATTATAGGAATGAATTTCATTATTTTTTAGATCTTTCAACACATATACATTTTATTTTCAAAATTTAAATTTAAAACGAGAAATATTTTAGAAAAAATATAATTTATATATTAAATTTTGCTGAAATTTATTCGATTTGTCTAGTAACTATGTACATCTGTGACGTAATCGACCTTGACTTTCAACTAAACGATCTTACGAATTTCAAAATTTTAATGCAGACGCTTTTATCACGGATATTATTTGCATAAACAGACAAGTGATGGTGATTCGTCGTGCAACAAGTGAGAGGTAATTATACATTTCTCGAATAAAAGTTTTTTTATATTTTTATTGGAAACAATAAAAATACAATTATGTTTCTATATATTATAAACAATTCTTTATTAAAAATATAGCAAAAAATGGTATATACAGATTTTGTCATTTAATTAACATGAAAAAAAATTTTTAAGAAAAAAAAATAGTTGAAAAATGTATTTTTTTTATGAATTTGTGAAATTACATATTATAAAAATAGTTTACATTTTATTTTTCAATTTAAAGTATGTTTTTTAATTCAAATTTTCATTTTTTCCCGCCAAAAAGCTTCAGTGACATTCCGCCAGTTGCGCCACCTTCGCGTGTTCGCAAAGTATTTGACAAGTACATGAGCACATGTTTTACGTCAGTGTGAGTGGACATGTGCAGTGAAAATTAAACGTGGTTGAAAGTGGAATTGGAAATTGGGAAGAATTTGCAAAGAGAAGTTGGAAATGGAGGAGGTGACGGAAAAAATATCCGAGGTGGAGCTCGAGGAGCCAAGCAAGAAAAAGCTAACGCACAAGGAGAAGAAGAAACTGAAAAAGCAGCAGGAATATGAACGCACGATTGAAATGCTCACGAAGACTGGTGGCCAGGGACACAGTGAACTCGACTCCAATTTCACGGTTTCCCAGGCCGCGGCTCAGGTCCGCGGAGGCCAGCAGCTGGAACACGCCGTCGACATCAAAGTCGAGAATTTCAGCATTGCCGCGAAAGGCAAGGAACTGTTCACCAATGCCAGTCTGCTCATTGCTCAAGGGAGAAGATATGGTCTTGTCGGTCCGAATGGGTAAATTTACAAAATTTAGCTGTCACGTTGACAAATTTTGTTATATACATTAAATTAAGTTACCTTTCTATGATTGCTCAATCAAAGTTTAATGTAAAAGGTTTTTATATCAATTTTATTGGTTTATACTTTTCAGATTTTCTCTTAATGGTTTGCATTATAACTGAATAATCTTATTTTTAGACATTTTTTTTGTTGAAATGTCAACTTTTGTCTTTGTATTCTTTTTCTATATCTTTTTCTTTGATTTTTTTGTTCACAGGAAATTTTTATTTCTATAATTAAAGGGACTATTCGCGAAAATGGTTAAAATTCGTAATTTTCGATAAATCAATCTGAATTTTTGCACATATATAGTTTTTAGTATCTTAATAATTGATGAGGAACATTTTTTGAATTTGATAAAAAAACAACATTGTTATAAAGAAAAAGCTGTCAAAAAAGGGTTGTTTTTGTTACAATATTGCGATGGTAATTTTCAATATTTTTGAAAAAATCTTTTACAACCTTAATCTTCTGACCTTTCTTTATAATTCTGTAAGACAATTTTTCAATTTTTTGTTTTGGTAAAAAATTATATAAATTTAAAGTTCAATTGTCAAAAAATAGGACAAAATTAGCCATTTTATTTGTTTAAGTTGTTATAAGTTTTGAATGAAACAAAATTTCGAAAAATTGTCTTACAATTATCTGGAGAATAGTTTTCTAGTCATTTTAAAGCCAAAAACGTGAAAATCAGATGGAAACTTTTCTCAGAATATTGTAATGAAGATTGAAAAACACGAAAAACAAAGTTTCAAGATATTACGCTTTAAAGTAATGTACAGCCCATATACTGTTATGAAATATGTTTAAAAAAAATATTAAAAAAGCAAGATTTCGGAATTTTTCTTTTAACCATATATAGAGTAAGGTTCAAAGATGGATTTTATGTAAAAAAAAAAAAATCCAAAATTTTGACGAAAATGGTCATTTTCACGTGAATAGTCCCCTTAAGGTTTAATATCCTATCTGTCTGTTGAATGATAAAAAAATTTTTAAATAATTTGATAACTTTTAGTTTCATTAACTTATTTTATTGTAGTATATTCTTATTGCAAACAATCATTTCAAACTCTTAATTAAATATATATTTGGTTTTGGCTAGTCTGCAACTTCGTGATTTATAAATTTGCTTATATATTTTTCATCAATGCACATAAAAAGTTGCATTTTTTCTTTCCGGATTGGAAGAAGAAATGTAATTTTATTCTTCAGGGAGTAAAAAACACTCACAAGGGAGAAAAGTCTGACTTGTAGGAAATTATTTTTTTCTCCCTTAAATAACAAAAATAATAATATTTCATAAACATGTTATTATTTATACACATATAACTAAAAAGCTGGTTTATTGTGAAAAATTGCATAATATGTTGACATTGTACATACATTTTATAAGTTCCCTAAAATGAATTGAACCTTTTACATTTTTCAAAAAATATGTATTTATTGAAGATTTTGTAAGACAAGCATTTGGGAAAAAATAAATCATTGACAATAACTGTTATGTTATGTTACAGACATGGAAAGACAACACTACTACGTCATATTGCGAAAAGAGCTCTTGCCATTCCGCCGAATATAGATGTTCTTTATTGCGAGCAAGAAGTCATTGCTGATAATACTCCTGCAGTCGAAGTAGTTCTTAATGCAGATGTTAAGTGTAAAGAACTACAAGCAGAGTGTAAGAAATTAGAAGAATTAGCTGAACAAGGTGATACTACTGTTCAAACAAGATTAACAGAGGTAAATGTCAAGATATTTACTAATACAATTTTATATAATTAACATAGTTTTATAAAATACAAACATAAAAACATATTGGAAAAATGATAATGAGATGTTAAAGAGATTTCTCAGTTTCACTTTCATCATAAAACGTTATTGGTAAATATTCAAGCAAAAATTTGAAGAAAATTGACTAAGGAACTACTGATTTTTTTTTGTAAAAAATAGTTTAGTTAGAGTATTTTGTAAATAAGTTTTATTCTCTTGAAAAAACTGAAAACAGTTTTTGAAAATACCTCAAATATAATTTCCAAACAATTAAAATTTATCTTTCACTTAAAAATGTTGGATTGAAGTTTATACAATAATTTACTACTTCTATTTCCTCTAAATAATCATTTCCAACAAAGAATTAATTTAAAAACTGCAAATTCCAAAAATGGACATAAATATATTTTATGTCTTACAGAAACTTAACACTGTTTTATAAATCTGTGTCTAATTCAATATGTGATTTTCAGGTTTATGAAGAACTGAAAGCAATGGGAGCAGACTCTGCAGAACCACGTGCTCGTAGAATTCTGGCTGGTTTGGGATTCAGTCGAGCAATGCAGGATCGTCCGACAAAAAGCTTTTCTGGAGGATGGCGTATGCGTGTCTCCTTAGCGCGAGCACTTTTCCTCGAGCCAACTCTCCTTATGCTGGACGAGCCTACGAACCATTTGGATCTTAACGCTGTTATTTGGCTGGATAACTATTTGCAAGGCTGGAAAAAGACCTTACTAGTCGTGTCTCACGACTAAAGTTTCTTAGACAACGTTTGCACAGACGTTATTCACTTAGATCAGCAGAAACTATTTTATTACAAGGGAAATTATAGCATGTTCAAAAAGATGTACGTCCAAAAACGCAAAGAGTATATCAAGGCTTATGAGAAGCAAGAAAAACGATTGAAGGATTTGAAAGCGTTGGGGCAGAGCAAAAAGCAGGCGGAGAAGAAACAGAAAGAGGCGCTCACGAGAAAACAGGAGAAAAATAAGTCGAAGATGAAGATACATGAGGAAGAAACCGGACCGCAAGAATTGTTGCAGCGCCCACAAGAGTATATCGTTAAATTTAGTTTCCCGGATCCTCCTCCCCTGCAACCGCCTATTTTGGGTCTGCAAGGTTTGTTACATTTTTTGTATATTGAAAATACATAATTAGCTTTTCGACCAGTGCTTTGGAACCACTTTTTTCTGCTCTAAAAGACTGTCTGGGTCCGATTCCTCAATAAAATTTCTTGGGAAAGAAAATTTTATAAGTATAACTTAGTGATGATGTCAAATTTTGTATTTTGTGGGTCATGTATATAATTTTATATACAGGGTGGACCATTTTTTTTAAAGGGGAACACCTATTTTGGACGTCGGATTTAAAAAAACTCTGATCTTAAAATAATCTTGAAAATGAAGTTCAAGGTCAAAAATAATTTTATCAAAAGATGGCCTCCTTTGTCCCTTTCAACTTTTGTCTGAACAATTTTTCTGTAACCAGCTTAGATTTCGAAAAATTTGAGTAGGGCCATTAAAATGGTCCACCCTGTATAGTATAATCAAAATAGATATATTGCTAGGATATGTATTAGATTTTTTAAAATAATAAAAGATTACATATTAATGTGCTGATTGTGAGCATCTTCGTCAAAGCATAAAAAAATTAGTAAGAAAAAATTTAGAAATGAAAATGTAAGGAAAATTATTATGTTTCATGAAAGATTTATCTTCCATTTAATTTCTGATTAAACTTCAATTAAACATTTTATCCTGACAATGATTAGTTAGATCTATAAATTCAATAGTTGAAAAATTAAGTAAATCAAAAACTATTTGATTGAAATAAACTTATTTTGCATTTTAAATTAAAATATATTTCGAAAGTAGAATATTGTCAAAAATAATACAAGGTAATTTGACTAGCGTGCAACGTTATAACTAATTTTAGAAACAACGCCATGAAAATATTTTGTATAATGAATTTTTCATATTTCAGGAGTTAGTTTCGCTTACGAAGGTCAACCACCACTTTTCATCAACGTTGATTTTGGAATTGATTTAAATTCCCGTATCGCTATTGTTGGTCCTAATGGTGTAGGCAAATCAACATTCTTAAAACTACTTTGTGGGGAATTAATCCCCACAAAAGGAGATCTTATGAAGAATCACAGATTGGTAAAGCAAAAAACTTTATTTATTTATAACTTTGCTAAACCATATCAAAATTGGTCTTCAATACAATGTGGATATAATTTTTTACAGAGAATAGGACGGTTTGACCAACACTCAGGAGAACATCTCACAGCTGAAGAAACACCAGCAGAATATCTAATGCGGTTGTTTGATCTTCAGTATGAAAAGGCGAGAAAACAGCTGGGAACCTTTGGATTAAGTTCACACGCACATACAATTAAAATGAAGGACCTTTCTGGTGAATAATTAATAATTTATTATAATTTATGTTTATTACAGTTGTCATTCAAAATAACAATTTTTTTAAATTCAGTTTTCTTATCCATTCAAATCCATTTTTCTTGAATTTTTTTTATTTTTAGAGATACTTTTTAAATTAGATTACTCAACTTATATTAATTACTTGGAAATTATTTTATGACTAACAAAAAGGGTTAAATATTAATATTTGACATTCAATTTTTAGGTGGACAAAAAGCTCGAGTAGCACTAGCTGAACTCTGTTTAATGGCACCAGACGTAGTTATCCTGGATGAACCTACGAACAATCTGGACATTGAATCCATCGATGCTCTAGCCGACGCAATCAATTCGTACAAATGTGGCGTTGTCATAGTTTCTCACGACGAAAGACTTATCCGAGATACAGAGTGTTGCTTGTATGTCATTGAATATCAAAACATCGCTGAAATTGATGGAGACTTTGATGACTACAGGAAAGAGTTGCTTGAGAGTTTGGGTGAAGTCGTTAATAATCCCAGTATAGCTGCCAATGCCGCGGTGCTTCAATGACCGACAGATTAGAGTTAAATTGAATTTTCTTTTTTATGCAGAAAATTGTCAATATTGTAAATCAAGAACAGTGTTCAAGGAAATTTGTTATATTTGTTGTAAAAATAAAGATGCAAATTTAATTTATAAGATAACTCTAATTTTATATTATTATTTTTAGTTATAAATTCATGTGTTTAGTTATAGATTTTCGGTTCAAGAAAAAAAATTCAGTTTTGTCAGTTAGAAATTCCTAAATTTTGGGAATTTTCATTTTTATGTATTTTTACAATAAATATAACACATTATAATTAACAATTTTATTATTGTCAGTAAATTAAATAAAGTCAATGAATATTCCTATACTTATTTTCCATTTAATGAAATTATTTAAATTTAGATTGAAACAGTATTTTAATGTCTGACAATTGGATAATTTAAAAAACATAAGATTTCTGGTCTCGTATTCAAAAACAGTTTGATGAAAATGCAAATTTTGAAAAATAAAATGTTTACATTTTTCTTCTGTATGGAATTATTTACCCTTCTTATAGAACTGTAGTATTATTTTTAATATATTTAAATAAATAACTCTAAATTATCATAATTTAATTATACAATTCTCAATTTGTATATTTTTATGCAAATTCAATTATCAAGATTGGTGAAAAATCAAATGAACACAGATTTGAAAACAGACATATTTTATTAAAAATTACAGATGTTTCACTTTATTTTTGTTCTTCCTCGAAAGTAATTGTAGGCTCGTGGAACATATGCAGATCCTCACTATATATTTCTTCTGGAAGTGGTTCTTCTTTATTCGGGAAATAAGTAGGGAAAGGAGGATGTTCCTTATTTTTGAATCTGGCAACTGTGTCGTATAATTGAATAAATTCGTTAAGCTCACCAGGGATACTATGACCTCGCACCCAAATAACATTGAATTTTGTATTAATTCTCATGATCTGAAATTGCAAATAAAATAATTACATTGGTAAGAGTAACAAATAATAATAGTTATTGAGATAAGTTTACTGGAATTTAAAAAGGTATTATCATTTATGAAAAAATAGAATATATTATTTTTCTACATTTTGTAATTGAATTTCAGTACTGATCTTGTGTAATAGATTATATACAAAATATTTTGATTACATGAATAAAAAATATGTTGATATGAAAATGTTTTGTGAAATATTTATTGATATGAAAATTCCTAAAGCAAAACGTTTGAAAATGTATGAATATATGATTTTAAGCTTTCTTTTTTCAAGTTATAACCTAAGAGAATTTAAATGTAATAATTATGACTTTTATTTATCAAATAAATTGACACGGAAAATTTTAATGAAAAATGTAACTTATTTACAACAAGAAAAATAAAAAATAGTTTTGAATAGACAATTTTAAAAATATTTAAATCTAAACATTTTTTTTTAAATTTGATTCTACTTTTTGATTCAACTCTTAACTATGATGAGTTTAAGATGGACTGCAAGAACGAAACGTGATTTTATTTATATTTAATGGTTTTATTTTTCAGAATTTTTTGCATTAACTTTATATAATTTTTATTATTTTTTATTTCAATTTCATTTTTTTTAAATATGTTTACATTTCACAAACAGTTTTTCATTATATTTTTTAATATTTTTATAATAATTAACTGATTGATTTAGTGCTGAGTCTACAGTTCTCGAAACAATTCGAGAACTGTAGGACTTAAATTTAATTAACTATTGAAAAATAATTATAAAATAAAATTGTTGAATAAAAAAAGTTTCCTCAAACTTATGTTGGCAAGCGCTTCAATTTTTGAAGTCTTTTTTTTATTTTAACTTGCTAAGATTTGTCTTTTTATAACAAAAAAAAGTAAATCAGTGTTTGTGATTTGTAAAAATTATTAGATTTGCAACAAAAAAATCAAACAAAAAAAATAGACAAAAAATTGAACAAAATATAAAAAAAAAATTCAAACCATTTAATAGAAAAAAATTTTTAAAATTCAAGTCCTACGATTCTCAAATTATTTCCAATTCAGCATGAAATTTAAAAGGACAAATATACCTATATATACATTATTAATTTAAATTTTTGAAACATTAATTTTTTGACTTTCCTTGCAAACCCAAATTCAAAAAAACCCGCACGACAAAATTCCTAACCTCGAAACTCGTCGTCCTTGTTCTACCAGTCGGATTAGAAAAGGACGACTGCGTTGGCTTGCTCTGGGGGAAAAGCCCCAGCGGTCGGACAACAATAGCGCGCGAGGCACAGCGAGCCCAACACCAACACAAGTGCGCTTGATTTTCGGCTTGCTGCTCGCGGCGGAGGAAAGCTCGGCGCCGCTGCGATGGAAAGCTCGTAGCGAGCGCGGATCCCCGAGCCGGACGATGACGGCGGCCCAACCCCGGTAATACAGGCTGCGTCTGCATGCGCCAGCTAACCCGACGACCAACCCTTTGTCATGGACATGCAAGCGCCCAATGGTAATTTTTGTCCACCAACAGCACTGCCACCGCGTCTTTTATTTACCCCGCGTTTTCACCCCACATTTACTTCTCGCCTATTGCTTTTTTATACTTTTCCGATTTTTCGCCGAATTTTCATGTTTTTTATGAGTAGTTTGTGCATGCATTATTGACCAGCCTAACTACAGCTAGTTTTTTGTTTGTTGCTAAACAAGGGTGGGGACTACGTCTAGTGCAATTGTTTACAGAATTTTGCTAATTTTCACTTTATTGTTGCTAAATTAATCGTATTAGTTCCACTTTTTTCTACCGATTTTAACCTGCTGGTATTTAATGAGTCTAATTGTTTTGTGAACTTGGTTAGCTCAGTTTGACTTTTTGCTGGATTGGATTTTGGGTTTTAAATCCCATTATTAGTTTTACTCTTTTGTCATGAACCTTTTTTTCTTGTTTTTTACATGTCTTCTTAAACTTGTTTTGATATTTTTGGATTAGACATTTAATTTAATACGTCATGCAATTTTAATTATAATTTTGACTTCTGTATTTTTTTAATTAACCCTTTAATGACAGATGTTTTCATATGGCAACATTGATTACAATTTGTATTTTGCAATATTTAGACAGTTAATAATAATTATTTCTAACTATAGTAATATTTTGAATATCATAATAATATAAGGTTTAATAAAAATCTATAAAAAATAATCGAGATACCTATATGTATAAATTTAAAAAAAATTGAAAGTTGCAAAATATCAAAATTTTAATTGAGTTAACCCTTTTGGAGCCAAATTATTGACATTTATTGACAGATTTATGCTATTATATCATTGTGTTTGAAAAGTTTATTTATAATGGAAAACTTGATTTGCAAATTTTTTATAATTTACAAATTTTTATCTAAACAAATAAATTGTTTGTTTCATACGTTTAATAAAATCAATATTTCTGAGAAATGTTTTAACGCAACGATGGGAACGAAAATTAAATTTTACGTAATAATACCAATAAAAATAATATCCTTACATTCCTTACTAAAATAATCAAGTGTTTTAACTCTCTTCTTTTATAAGTCTATAAAAATCATTCATAACTGCAGCCTCCCCTTAATCGTTTGAATGTGTCAAAGTTGGGTTTGATTTTACATTCTTATGTTAAAGAAGCACCTTTCTATTGTTATTGAAAGGTGCTTTCCTTTGATTGAAGTAAAATATTTTTGGTATGGTTATAATAGTAAATTATATTTAAAAACGTTAGATTTGAATATTCAATTTTAATTGTCTTCAGGTTTAAAATGATGAAAATATAAAAATAACATCATTGTGATCATTCCAAGATTTTCTTTATATTTTTATTTTTAGGATTGAAGTGCCATTGTGATATCTGCACGGAGAGCAATCATACGTGTGTAACCGACGGCTACTGCTTCGCCAGCACAAGCCTCGATCAGGATGGTATCACGTATGCTTACAGGTAACAATGTATCGGAATCCCATAAATATGAATATTGGAATTTTGTCGCGTCTGCAATTGTTTTTCTCATTCTTTTTTCTATAGAAAATGGTGATTTTATGCTGTCGTATTGTATATCTTAAACCATATTTTATTTGTTGCGAAATGACTTTCAATTTATGACTTGAGTTAAATTATTTT
>JABFPQ010000364.1:0-12331 GCA_022817265.1 Masnerella sp. ZL-2020
GTTTTGTATTTGTTAGTTTTGTTAAGTTTGTTTGTTTTGTTATTTTTGTTAGTTTCGTTAGTTTCGTTAGTGTTGTTAGTGTTGGTAGTTTCGTTAGTTTCGTTAGTTTTGTTAGTTTTGTTAGTTTTGTTAGTTTTGTTGATTTTGCTAGATTTGCTGATTTTGTTGATCTTGTTGTTTTTGCTGATCTTGTTGATTTTGTTGATCTTGTTGATTTTGTTGATCTTGTTGTTTTTACTGATTTTGTTAGGTTTGTTGGGTTTTGCTCATGTTGTTATGTTGTTGTTATTGCTAATCTTGTTGATTTTGTTGATGTTGTTATTATTGTTGATCTTGTTGTTTTTGCTGATCTTGTTGATTTTGCTGGATTTGCTGTTTTGTTGTTTTTGCTGATTTTGTTAGGTTTGTTGGGTTTTGCTCATTTTGTTGATGTTGTGTTGTTTTTCCTGATCTTGTTGATTTTGCTGGATTTGGTGATTTTGTTGATCTTGTTGATTTTGCTGATCTTGCTGATTTTGCTGGATTTGCTGATTTTGTTGATCTTGTTGTTTTTGCTGATCTTATTGTTTTTGCCCTTTTTCTTAAGTTCATTAGTTTTTTGATATTCTAATATATATATCCCAGAAGATCATCATCCTAATAAGTTATCGAGTTGAGTTATGATTTCACAAAATGATAACCTAAAACATCCTCTAAAAATATCACCATTCATCAATTAACTTTCAAGTTCATTGAGTCCGAACACGGAATACAACGAACTGCAAACTTTATACTTGCACCTCAACCGCGAAGAAAGAGAAACAGGATTGCAACGATGGACGCGTCGATCGAAATTCCCGGAAAGACACTTTTGAGGTTAGGCGCGATTAGTTTTCGGTGCGCGTCGGGGAATTCCCCGGAATTAATTAGCTGGGACGACGCCTAACGGTTGTTGCTCGGTAGGGGAATTGGCGGCGATTGTTAATTATGTGCTGATTGCGCGGATTCAATTGGTGTGAATTCCGCGTTGCCGTTGCACACTGTTCCAGTGTCACGTAGCACTTAACGCTCGTGATAAGTTTTAATGTATGTGTGTCTGGGTTCAGCCTGACCTTAAGTGGCCGTCGAGAAAAACTCGATTCGTTATATCTGGGAAATATTAGTTATGCAGATTCAGTCCGATGAATTATGAATATTCGCTCTTTACCGTTGATTCATTTTTGCCGATAAAAATATCGCGATAATTGCAATTCTTTCTCCGATCAATCTGGTAGAAAATAGTTTCCTTCCAAATTATACTGTTTTTCCGTGATAACTCTAGCGATAACTTTTGAAATATCACTTTAAAATATTTATCAGGATTGAAAAACCACTTTGAAAGAGTTATCACAGAAATATCGTGGGTTATCACCTCTTTCCTATACCGTTCCATTAAACCAGTTAAATCTTTAGTTCAAATTCACTGTATTTCAGTGATAACCCAAGTGATAACTCTCAAAATATCACGGGTTATCATCATAATTATTTTAAACTGTTTTTTTTTATTTAAACTCTACTTTTCAATTGAGTTATCATATAAAAATATTATTTGCATATGCGAAAGAAATTCTCACATTACTCATCACATTGCCACACCATCGACAGTAGAACACAAAGTTACGCAATAATTGAGACAATTATGCAGCAAATGTCCATTAATTAATATTTCAAACCCAGCATTAGCTAGAATTACGTGCAAGTGTCTATGCGTGAGGCAATGCAAATGAACCTTCTCCCACGCGGCGAAATCCGACGCATCCTCGCCGATGACCGCAGAGCCGATCGTCGACTGCGCGGCCATAATCTTTTATCGAATAGATCAAAAAGAACCGAGATTTAATCCGCGATCCGTCGCCATAACGCTTTTTTATTTCTAACCCGAGACTGTCCGTAAAATTGAATTGACGACCAATTTATCGCCTTTGATGTTCAACTCTACATTTCTTCGAAATGCTATAATCCGATTTCGTGACATTTTAAAAGAGTTATCATTTCAGTTTTATTCGTTCTGAATTGTACAGATCGTAAAGTTTTAGTGATATTTAGAATGTTTTGTGATAATGATAACTCTAGCAGTTATCGTTTTATAAAAATAACTCTGATATGAGAAAATAACTATTATCGCGTTAGTGATAACTCTTGAAGTTATCATCTTGGAATCAACTTAGAACTGATGATAACTCATAATATATTATGAGTTTCAGTTCATATTATTTCAATTTCAGTAATATCGCGATAACTTAATAATTTATGAAGATATGACCATTTCGATAACTCATGGAGTTATCGTGATAGTGATAACTCATGGATTTTTCATGATAATGATAAATCATAGAGTTATCGTGATATTGATTAATCATAGAGTTGTTGTGATAATGAATTATCGAAGAGTTATCGTAATAGTGATAATTCATAGAGTTATCGTGATTATGACAACTCATAGAATTGTCGTGATAATAATAAAATAGAGTTATCGAAATAATGATAACTCATAGAGTTATCGTGACAGTGATAGCTCATTGAAATATCGTGATAGTGATAACTCATACAGTTATTGATATAGTGATAACTCATAGAGTTATCGAGATAGCGATAACTCATAGTAATTCCTCTTAATAAAATACGAATAAAATTATCGTGATAATGATAATTAGAAAAATTTTTCTAATAACTATAGCATTCAAAGTTGAACATGTGAGTATAACGATGATGTTTCGAGTTACATAAAGTTAACTTTCTGCTTTTTTGCATCCGATCAAAACCCGTTAATGACAAAAAATGGCGAACTTTAACCACAATGCAATTGTCGTTCACCTCGTCGCATAATTAATGGCATTTCTCGAGAAGCGTTTTCTTCCTAAACTCGCGCCTCGGATTTCGAAACGACTTTTCAACGTCGCTTGACGTACTGCCTCTAGAAAGTCAAATAAATCATGCGACGCCGAAAGGACAGGAAACTGCGAGGCATAAAGTTGTTTCCACAATCAGCGACGGCCTTCGTCGACTCATCCTCGATTTCTTCATCGTGCCGTATCAAAAGTCGACAATATTTGCGAAGCTGAACATTACGTCCGGTTAAAAAATGAAACTGCTCGAATTATCGCGGATTTATCTTTTTGGTCGTTCATTTCTTCGAAGAGTTATCACTTGGGTTATCACGTGATGTAGGTTCTTTATAAAAATATTCTTAATATAGTGTTAAGGATTTTTCAAAACTGATATTTGGAGTTATCGGGGTTATCAAGTGATAACTCAAGTTATCGTGATAATTATAACTTAAAAGGTTATCATTATGTGATAACCATAATTAGAAATATTATTTGAATTTATACGAGCATCATTGAAAAGGTCATCACTAAATTCTGTATAGAATTAATGATGATAATTTGATATCAGAGTTATCACGAAAAATATCACTTGATAACCTACAAATAACTGTGTTTTCATTTTAATAAAAAAGGTATTTTGTATAGAAAAACGTCATTTTGATAATTGTGTTATCACGATAACTCCAAAACTCCAAAATATCATATATTCTGATAACTTCACAAATTATTCTGCAATATCACTCAATTCATCTAAAAACTATTTCTTTAATCAGTCACTTTATTACAAACGTTTATTAATAATTAATGACACATTTATTTGATGAAGTACATCGAATTTCGAAAGTCACCAAATTGTCACCAGATTTCCACGGTTGGCCGATAACTTGTCCTCGCATGTTTTATTCACGCTAGCCTCGCAATGACAATACGCAATATTTCAGGGTTGTACGTGTATTTATAAATGTTATTGACTTCAGCAGTCGCAGAGTTTCTCTTCGGCGATTCGATAGTGAAATAGATACGGCGGAACTCTTCTTGATCTCGAGATATTAGATTCGATATATATGGTACAGGAAATCCAAGATGAAACCCTTTTCAGAGATAAATATTCACGTCTTCTGAACTGAAGATTCATGATGTTGCAAACTCGAATTCTCGAAAAAGGTGTTATTAGGAATGTTTTTAGTTCAATTTTTAGTTAAACAATTTCCTCTGTTAAATTCGTTTTGTTGGTTTTCATGGTTTTGGTAGTTGTTTGGATTTTCGTGATATTGTTATTTTTGTTGTAACTCTTTGTTTTATTTCGTCAAATGTAGAAGAAAAAATTTTTTAATAAAGTCAGATTTAAAAAAAGAGTGAAAGTGTCTTAACAAATTAAGGACATTCTCAAAATTGGCTCACATTTGATTCCTCAAAAGAATAACTCAAAATTTGACTCACACTCAAATCCTCAAAAAAAGTAACTCAAAATTAAACTCACACTCAAATCCTCAAAAAAAAGTAACTCAAAATTTAACTCGTACTCAAATCCTCAAAAAATCAACTCAAAAAACAAAACTCACACTCAAATCCTTAAAAAAAGCAACTCAAAATTTAACTCGTACTCAAATCCTCAAAAACTCAACTCAAAAAACAAACATCCTCCAAACCAAAATTAGTAACAGATAATATATTTATTTAAAGAAAAAGCGTAATAAATCAATCGATAAAATAAAATGATCGTTAATTAACGCAAGGGCCATAAAAATGAAAGATCGCGGCCATAATTCTGTCGGCGATCGCGGTTCATTTAACTCGTATCGATCGAAAGTCAGCGTCGCAGATGGCGCGGTAATTGCGATCGCGATGATTATTGTTTGTCATTCATCGGCGCGGCGCAAAATATTTATCTCGCAAGTGGGAACCGAGAAAAGTGGGTTACGGTACTTAGATCGTAACGAGCGAAATGTGGATATGGTACATAACTGACCGCTGCCCGTATAATCTCCGCCACAAAAAGCCCGTACTCTCGCCAATTCTCAGGGTCACGCAGAACTCTCACGGATAGATATCTGAAAGGAGAAACCGCGAAACATTGTCGGCCGAGTTATAATAACGATTTAATAAGCGAGCTGCGAACACGTCGCGGCTTGTCAGTCCGAGCAAAAATTCGAAGACAAGCACGACCGATTTCAGTGAGCACGGATCGCTGATCCAATGTTTTACTGTTTTTTTCAGTTGGTAAAATGTTGTGTTTAAGTAGCTCAGAGAGATATATGAGATATATGGAATGTAATATACGTATATGGTCCCCTATCTATATGGATCCCTATCTATATGGACCCGTATCTATATGGACCCCTATCTATATGGACCCCTATATCTATATCGACGCCTATATCTATATAGACCCCTATCTATATGGACCCCTATATCTATAAGGACCCCTATATCTATATAGACCCCTATCTATATAGACCCCTATCTATATGGAACCCTATATCTATATAGACCCCTATCTATATGGACCCCTATATATATATGGATCCCTATTTATATGGACCCCTATATTAATTCTTAATGAAATTAAAAAGGCCACTCCATGTAAAAAGGAAACATTTACATACTTTATAAACTAATGACAGACTTTTCTCGAGAAATATGTGAATCATGAATTGAACAAATGACAAAGTACGATCAGTGGACAGAAGTGGTGATAATTAATGATGTGGGATGAACGATATATAATGAGTCGCACATAATGAACGATTTACATTGTACGACATAAAATAAACTGTGTATTGAACCACTTACAATAAATAGTTTGAATTCTACGAGTAAGAAATAATTAACGTGACATGAATGATGGGAAAAAGATATTTTGAATGGATCGTACGTATTGTACACATGTTGTGGACTACTTATAATTAATAGTTTCAGGCGTGCCATCATTTAACAGAAGTTATTTCAAGTACAATGTCGCAATTTGAATAAAAAGGGAAAGTTTGCAAAATGAAACTTATTCGTTCTTGTAAAAGTGAATTGCTGCATTTATTAAATATTTTAATTAAATCATTTTCATTTTTTCATATTGTTTAAAAACATTTCTGAATTTTAGTTGCATTTTTTTAGATTCAAAATTGAGTACTCAAATTAACTCAATTCCAGTTAACTCAACTAAATTTATATTTTATATAGGATGCTAATTAAAACAATGCACAATGACTGAAAAAAATGAAGAAGTAAAAACATTACGGACCATTAACAAAGAACGTCCTTAAGTGGTCCAAACTCAACGAACCACTTAAAACTAACAGTACACCGAATAAAATGATAAAATTCCCAGCTAGCCGGATCATAACAAAGAAAATGGACCATTCAAAAAGACATTAGGCCTTACGTAAAATCTCGTAATCTCGTTAATTGGACGAGAACACACGTCGTCGTTGAACGAGACGAAATTGTGTCAGTTAACGTTTTGGCATGAGTTGCGACTGCGCGGCGCACGCCACCCCTGAGTTTACCGTAACAACGGTACGTTTTTTCCTTTCTCAGCGTAAATTACGCCGCCGAGTCATTAGCGTAATTAAATAGACATGGGAAACCCGGCGCAGATAATGCTCCCGCGTTTTATACTCATTTCCCTGCCGCCGATCCGAACCGACAAAAAACTGCGAGCAACTGTGTTTCTGCTTTATCTGCCGCGCGATAACGTTGTTTCCTGATTCGTATGCATTTTATTCAATTTAAATCTATTCGTAAAATTGTGTTTATTGATTGAGTTCAATTTAACCTAATCAATTTGATATTTTATTTTGACTACGTAAATCATATTTGAGTCAATCATTTTGAAAAAAAAAATGTGTGTTAAAATTATAAAGTGAGTTTGAATTGAGTTAATTTTCAGATGTTGTTTCAAGAATTTAGTTATTTTTTTAAATCGACTTGACTCAATTGACTCACGAAATTGTGAATCAATTGACTCAATTTTAAGTCATCCACTCAGGACGAGAAATATTTCAAGTTAATTTTGAGTTAATTAACTCAATTTAGGAAATCTTTGAGTCAAATTTGAGTCGAGTTTAAGTTGAATGACTTGAGTTGTCTTAACTTATTAAATGGTTTAAGTTAGAACTAAATCAATTTCTGAAGATAATAAATGTTTTGAGTAAATTTAATTTAAAACTTAAATCAAATTTATTGAAATTTGTGTTGATTTTGAATTTAATGACTTGAGTTGACTCAACTCGTTCAATGATTTAAATTTATTCTGTAATTTAAATTAGAACGAACTCAATTGAAGACTCGGATGCAATAACCGGACTTGCGCTCGAACTGACGTTTCAGCGCTGTGTTCGTTGTGGTGGCTTCGGATTAAAAAATCTCAAAAACTATTGCTCCTACTAACATAGTGTAAGCGAGGAAGTTGTTCAGAATACTCTAAAGAATAACCAGGCCAAGTTTGATCGAATTCCATATCGTGGAAATCGAAATATTTACAAAAATGAAGCGTATGACGCAATATTTTGTAATTTCTTCAAATTTCGTACATTTATATAAATATTTCGATTTCTACAATATGGAATTCGTTCAAACTTGGCCTGGTTATTCTTTAGACTATTCTGAACAACTTCCTCGCTTACACTATGTTAGTAGAAGCAATAGTTTTTGAGATTTTTTAATCCGAAGCCACCACAACGAACACACCGACCAAACGTCAGTTCGAGCGCAAGTCCGGTTATTGCATCCGAGTCTTCAGTTATGGAAATAAAAGTGGCTGACGCAACCCGGATCTCTCGAACTCCCCGAAAATTTGGATGGAGCCAAGTTTAGACCAAAGAGAATGGGTTGGGCCCGCCCGCGGGCCACTTTGTGTCAGAGAACGCGCCTTACCCCCGAATTTTCCATTTTCCTAACATTTCATTCGTACCCCATTTTTCACGAACTTTTCCCAAATCTAATTCGATCCCCTCTATATTTCCCTTGAACTTCTGGAAGGTCCGCCTGGAAATTGGAATCTGGTGGGAACTATAGTATAAAACCCTTGGAATTTTGGGACTCTGCCTCAGTTTTCCCAGTTTTCCAGTTCTCTCGTTCTAAATCTTTTGTAAGTTCGTGCATAAATCTTTCGCGTCGGTCTTAGTAAAGTCGTGAGTTCCGCCAGAGTTCCAGTGACCGCTAGTGTTCAGCTCCAGTGTCCGACAGTACCCAAGCTCCAGTGTCCGCCAGCGTCCAGCTCCAGTGACCGCCAGAGGCCAGATCTCAGTGCTCAACTCACTCATCTATCATTTCATTTACTAACCGAAAAAGTAAGTCAAATTAATATCCTTTCTTTCATTACCATTTTTTTTCTTTCCAATTTCATAACTATTCTGTTTCGGGGGTCAAGAAATAGAACACTCAACGTCGGTGAGAGTTAGGGACAAGCCCTCTGGTTCAACCCCTTTTTTCTCAAATACCGATTGAGAGTGGACTAACATAGAGATTTCAACGCAGTTGGAGGGGAGGTAGAAGCCCTTGTGCTTAATGCCCTCTCTTTTCGATACTGTGAAGAAATTCTCTTTGGCCACCCCTAACAGAAGGAAAATGAAATAATAGATCTACAAAAATTGGAAATCTTAGGAAAGACTAATCTTTCTTCCTTTACTTTTCTAATCTGTTCATAATCTTTTTTTTTAGTGGAGAATCAATTAACTCCTTATACTCCCGTTGCCCCTGAGACCCCCACTATCCCGCTCGGTTGGGTTCCTGACCCAATCGAACCAAGTGTAGCACTTCCGGTCCCGTCTAATAGTTTAAAAAATCAATTTAGGAAGTTGCTACAAAAGATTAAAAAGAGCGCGGGTATACATGGGAAAGATCTGCTCAAACCAGCCGAGCAGATCTATAAAGATCCGGCCCTTACCCCGGGGCAAAAGCTAGAGGGTCTTAAAAAGTGTCGCACTGAGTCAATTAAAATATCTACAGTATCGAATTCCAACAATGTGAATTGTGGGAATTCGACAACTAATTATAATATCAATATTCAGAAATCAGAAGACTCAGGAGTCGGTTACTTGCCGAATGCACTTAATTTAAGCAAAACGCGACACTTGGCCCTCTGTGCCTTTTTTGAGGACCCCGAGCATTTTCGATCTTTGCTCCATTTTGTCGAGCGCCATCAAGCTGTTGAGATCAGGCAGTCGATGCGCGATCGACATAAGCGGTCGGATCCCATTTCTTCACCAAGTCCAACGTCTCCATCAAATTCCACTTCTTGCCCAAATCCATTATTACAACCAAAACCGAGCCAGGAAGACAGAAGCCCATATATTCCTCGCTACTCCGAGAGTAGCGAACCGGAACCGGAACCCGGATACAGCACCGAAGACTACATTGTAATAGATTGAATTGAATATCAATACACATTGTAAATTAAATATCAATACACATTGTTAATTCCATAAATATTGTGTTTCATTTAAATTGTCCCTTACTCCAAATAATCTAAGAACATTGCAGAAGTGCTGTCTCTCTCTTTTCTTTAACCATTCTATCTCTTATCCGTAACACAAATCCACGGAGTAAAAGCTCAACTTTTCAAAAACTTTACGAGGCAGTAAAACGAAGCTTTACTCCCGTGGTAATAAAGTTAGGCTTTACTCCCTACAATTCAGGGAATAAAGTATGGCTTTACGCGCGCGAGTGACAAAAATGAATTTTTTCAATAGCATACTGTTATATAGTTGGTGGATTTCATAATTCACCTGACGGGCCATGAACACAAAAATCACAGTTAACAATAATTTATGTATCTCGAACCCGTGCGTAATAGGCTATTACGCACTAGTGCATAATAAGCCTATTACGCACGGGTTCTCGATACATAAAACACTGTATTATACACGGGCGCTGCGCGCCCTGGTATCATAATGTACTATTACAGTCTTTTATTAAATTAAGTATACCTCAGTACTGACACCCGCTATAAACAAAAGTACTGAATAACTTTTATAGCCAAAGGTCCAAAGTATGTTGAGCAATTAGTCCCATGAATTTATATTGAGTACTGCAAATTGTACATCATAAAAACTGAAAAAAGGCTTTTTTGCCCCACTCTACTCTATGTTATAATAAAGTTCTTTAGTATTTTATACACTTCTTTGGATGAATAAAAGTTAAATGAAAATTAAGTATGTTGCTAATCATTAGATGTTGCTAATCATTAGATTAGCAACATGTACAAAAATTGTAAAAAATGTTAAGTATAACCTATTTTCTGTGTTAAAATAAAAAAATTTCAAAATCCAATACCAAATACGCAAATACAAGTTACTTAAAAAATCAAGAAATTGTTCGAATTCGGCTAACACGTAGTTAAAAATATAACATTATATCGACTACGGATTATCAGAAAATTTCATCGAATCAAAGCGTCTTTATTTACAACCTTTGATTGGCATAAAATGACGGAAAAATTAGTTTGCAATTGGATGAGAGTGTATTAAATATTCATGTTAGACCGTCACTTCTTGTTCGATGAGCGCGCTAAATATAAACCTTTTAGAAAAAGTTTTTTTACGAGAAATCAATATGTACTTGTTGTTGATGAGACATTTATGTACCAAAGTGAAATAAATAGATCGTAAATAATTTCGAATCGAAGATCGCTGCTTTGAATAATTGCGAAATAATGAGTTTCATTTGTGCAATTAAAGTGCGCCACCGAAAACCGACTATTAATGAGCCAATCGATATTTTATAGCTTTCAATTAAAAAAGGAAAATAAGGATAAATCCTTTAGAAAAGGCAATCAGCTCGAAAAATATTTTCACTCTTATTCTCATTTCCAGTTATTCATTCAACATTCTTTGATTCTCAATGAACTTTTATTTAAAGTTATGGTGATATTATTTTAACTTTTCCACTTGATGAAAAAACAACAAATTTTTTATTATTATCGTCGCAATAATTCATAGATCGACTTTTGTTCTTTACGACTATGATTTTTTACAAGACGACTGTTTTTATACCATATCGGTGAAAGTTTGAGACGTATAAACCCATAGGGCTTAGGGCCGTTGATTTGCTATAAAGCAGGCGTACGTCTCTTTCGATCGAAAAGTTTCTTTATCTTCAGGACTTTTACATTTTGCAGTCGAGTTTTAAATGTCTTATCTTAAATTGAGTTAAAAATATTGAAGTGATAATCTTTTTCCAAACATAAATTATAATTCAACTCATTTTATGTCAAAATTGAACCGTCAGTTATTCCTTCAAATTTTTAATAACAATGTCTTTAAACTTTAATTTTTATTTTTGAGTCAATTTTTGAAATCTTAACTCAAAATATAAAATTTTGAAGTAGGATTTATAACTTTGACAAATGTTTTCACTAAAGTTTCTTAACTACAATTTTAGATATTTTAATATTATAAATAATCAAATCTTGAATTGATATGTTTTTCATGGAAATTTTGAAAACTTTATCAGTGGATAATCATTTCACAATCATTTTGTGGGAGTTTACATGCGCCCGCCCATTTCACTGGGACGTTTCCTTGAATAGTTTATTCAAAATTTTTAATTAAAAATCTAAAATTAGACAAATTAATATTACCAGTGGTTTAAATAAATGGCAAAGTAGTTCTATAATTACGAACATTGATTATTATACATTCAGAAATGTAAACAATGTGCATTATTATATGAAATGTTATTGAAGACTCATGTCCCCAATCGTATTAATTCAGCAAAGACATTCAGAATGGCACACAAGGTCCGTTGCATTAAATTTCGTAATAGACACGTGCGATGATATCTAATTAGTGTTCATTGGACTATATTAACGCATCAATTAATGCCAACGAAAATCGAGTAGGTGTGCCTGATCGCCTACTTTCGTCGCCTCAAGAACGCTGTCAGTCAAGAAGCTAATCGAGCCGAATTTCAATCCCCGGAATAATTCATAACGAAAGTTGTATCGTCGTTTTTGACGCCGCTTATTTTTTTATTGTCGGCTTTATTGTGCACGATAGAATTTTCCGATACATTTTACGAGCTCTATAAAGATGAACTTTATCGTTGATACTGTTAAAAACGCCGTTTACAATGATTAATACAACGGCGACGAAAAGCGAGACATTCTTTTTCGGGTTATTAATGTTCGACCTTCGATTTTGTATAATCTGTGGAAAAATTGAGCGTGAATATTTTCATTCGAAAATGGATTTTCAATTTTTCTCTTGTTGCAACAAGCAAAACAAAAGTTTCGTAAAAAAGTAGGACTTTGTTACGAAAGTGCAGACGAATATAAAATCTTTCGTTTTAAAATTGAGGTAAACAATATATTTGGATTCAAATTCAAATGCAGAATCTCTCTCTTCAAAATTTTATTACGAAACGCATTTCTTTAAAATTCAAAAAATTTTCTCGTGTTCAAAATCATGTAAAAAAACCAATTTAAAAATTTTAGTTAAACACATCTTTTGGAAATTTATTTTATTTGTTAAACAATTTGTTAATAC
>JABFPQ010000365.1:0-12309 GCA_022817265.1 Masnerella sp. ZL-2020
AAAAAATATACATTAAGCAAAAAAAACGGATCAGTTTGAAGAGGTCCAAATATTGGTCATTTTTAATTGTTGGCCGGGCATTTCGTTAATTTTTATCGTAGAAAAGAGATATACCCCTCCCCTACAAATAAGCTATCAAGCGATTATTTTGACCTGATTAAACCCCCTCAAAAACCTTATCAAATGTGGGCGTGTTTTGAGTTGAAAAAATAGTTTGAACGGCTCTACGGGGTTTATCGGCAATCGTAGGACTCAAGCAAGGTCACAAGGTTAAAGTTTATTCAATTCCCTACACTTTGGGCCAACGAGCGACCAGTTTGGCCGAAAAATGGCCAAAATATGGCCATTTGATAAAAAAGTGTCTTTCCCGACTGTTTTCGGGTTTTTCTCAGTGTATATGGCTCGCTGTTGAATTATTTGGCGTATTTTTACAAATTTGTTCGGAAAATGCAAAAAAACGCATTTTGCAGTTTTAAAATGGGCTTGAGAGGAGGTTAGAATGTTAAATTTTTCCTCGTGAAAATTTATACTGCAAACTCCTCATCAAAACTTGTAGTTTCCGGAAATAAACGTTGAATGAAATGCACCATCTTAAAGTTCATTCAATTCCTTTGACTTTTTTCCAACTCAAAACACACCCACCTTTGATAACGATTTTGGGGGGTTTAATCAGGTCAAAATAATCGCTTGATAGCTCATTTTGTAGCGGAGGGGTATATCTCCAGAGGGAATTTGCCGTTTTTTCTACGATGGAAATTAACGAAATGCCCGGCCCCCATTTAAAAATGACCAATTTTTGGACCTCTTCAAAGTGATCCGTTTTTTCTTGCTTAGTATAATTACATTTGGCATTTTCAATTTGGCATTTGAAACTATATACGTATGTCATCTAACAATACCCCCCCCCCCCACCGTATTGATCCGTAACATTTTAGAAGACCTCCTCCCCTTCAAACATACGTAGTTTTTGAATGGCCCCTAATGCAAGTAAGGTATGTTACTATTTGAAGTGTGACAAATAATTTTTCCGGTTTTATTCAAATGAAAAATTACTATCAGTAGTACAAGTTACTATTATAGTAATAGTAAATTTACTTTAAATATTTGTAGTTATCATTGAAGTATGTTAATCTACTAATCAAACAGTGAATGAAAAAACTATGCTACGTTATACTACTTAAAAAAAAGTAGAAGTAGTAAAAGTTACTATTTGGGTAGACCAGATTCACGGTTTTTATTTCAATAGTTTTAATGCAAGTATGATATTTCACTATTTACTAGTATGAAGTATGAAAAAACAGTTATTTCGGATTTATATATGTAAAATTACTAGCAGTAGTATAAGTTACTATGAAGGAATACTAAATTTACTTAAAATATTAGGAGATATTATTCAAATTTGTTAGTTTACTATTCAAATAGTAAATTAAAGAACTGTACTACGTTATACTATTTGAAAAGGATAGTAGTAGTAATGGTTACTATTAAGGTAGACAAAATGGAAATATTCAATGTTAATAGTTATAACTAAATCATGTAAATTTACTACTCAAACAGTGACTGAGAAAGTTTTGCCGCATTATTCCACTTGAATAATAGTAGTATAGTAGTAGTGAAAGTTACTATTAAGGTAGACCAAAAGAAAATGTTCAATGCTAATATTAAAACTAAATCTTGTGAATTTACTGTTCAAACAATGAAAGATGAGATTTTGCTACATCATTGTACTTTAAAAATAGTAGTATAGTAGTAATAAAAGTTACTATGTACGTACACCAAATTCAAATATTCAATGTTAATAATTACATCGAAATCGTGTTAATTTACTATTACTCAAACAGTGAATGACAAAGTTTTATCGCATTATTGCATTTCAACAATTGTAGTATAGTAGTAGTAAAAGTAACTTTTAAGGTGGACTAAAAGAAAATGGACAATGTTTATAGTTACAACTAAATCGCGTTAATTTACTATTCGAACAGTGAACGATAAAGATTACCCACATTATTACACTTGAAAATAACTAGTATAGTAATAATAGAAGTAACTATTAAATTTGCAATGTCACTATTAACATTTACAACTCGAACATGTTAATTTACAATTCGAACAACGAATCCCCGACGCGTGCAATTAATCACACAACTAACAACGATAATTCAGATCGAAAATAACTCCGTCGCTGAGTGAAAATGTCAGCAATTAGTCGAGCAAAATCGTAGCAACGAGAGGCAGGATTTGCCGTTACTCACAGGTGCGCGTTCGTTGTAACGTTGGAGACATTCGTTGGTTGTTGTGCACGGTTTCACCAGGGCGGCGGCAAAGCGGTCGGGGGCGCGGGGGCCGCTAGGGACATGGGTGCGGCGGGGCGCAAAAGCCGAGCGGCGAACGGAAATCGCGGCGAAGAGCGGTGGCGAAGCTGCAGCGCGGCCGACGCGGCCGGTCGTCGGAGCGACGTGGGTCGAGCGTGGCTAACGTCGCGGCGGACACCCCGCACTGAAGCGGCGCTTTCCTCCGGACTCTCGCGGATGGGATATTGATTCAACCCCCGTGACGTCACGCGGCGCCTCCGGGGTGGGGTGCTTTCCGCCTCCGCCATGATGGGCCGCGGGGCGCCGGGGCGCCAGCGCCGCGAGGGCGTGGACAAGCGCCCGCCGCGAGTCTGCGCGCACCAACGCGAACAGGTGTACGCCGGGCCGTGCCAGTGCCATTGATAACGCGCCGCGAAACCAACGCCGGACCCCGGCCATACCTGGCGCCGAGCGGCGACGAACACTACCGCCAGTCTGCAACAGGAAACGTTGGGTTACGGACATAAAAATCCGATCAGTTGGAACAACTGGAGATTTCAGTTGGTTTAGCTGATTACTTCAGAAATTAGTTAAATTGACCGCCGAATCGATCGTGTACACGTAAAAAAGATTCCATAAAAATTGCTGAACTGTACAGTAATGGATGGACAAATTCAAAAATAGGACAAATTACTGAACTGTTCGTAAACAGTTCGTAAACCTATTGAAATTTTAGGTAAATTTTACTGAATTTCAATAATTTTTACTGAACATTTTGGTAATTTTTAATTATTTTTTTAGTTTAGTAATTTTGCCTATTTTATGGTTTTGTCCATTCACTACTGAACGGTTCAGTAATCATCACTTTACAATTTGGAAATTTTTATAAAAACTTTATAGAAACTTGTATTCTAACATCAACGTTTTTCTCTCATTATCTATTTTGAAAATACGCTGATAACCAATAATTTTATAAACTATTATATACTATAAATATTTTATATAAATGATTTACATAAAAGTTACTTAAAATTTACATCAACGAAATTTCAGGAATTTTTATGTAAAAATTGACTGTTTACAAAAATGAGTGCAGCAATGATTATTTAGAAATTCACATTTTCTTAGACTTTACAAAATAAAAGGATTAAAAAATTTAATATGTATACGATTTACATAAAATATGCATGACAATGAGGAAGCACATTGATATAAATTTTATGTAAATAGTTTACACGACGTTTACATAATATTTACATAAAATTTATGTAAATGTGGCTATGAGGGTATATATATATATTTTATCTTGAAAAGTTTTGGGAATGATGAAATCAAAATTAGTTTTTTTTTATCCGTTTATTCAAGATTTGTACATAAAATAACTATTTTCGCATATTCGCTTTTAACAAAACTCGCATTTCAAAAAGTTTATCAGTTAAGCGATTATACTTCGCTACATTCATCATAGTAGCGTAAGAAAACACTCTTTCAATTGGAGCCGATGAAGGTAGCGCAGTATTATATTTTAAAAATAATTCCAAAATCAATTTATTTGATTTGACCATGTCAACGCAGTTATCTGTACTAATTGCAGAGTATAAATAATCATTCAAAATTTTGTTTCCTTTACTTCTTGAACAGCGCTCATCCGGTCTCCCGACACTTTCACGTGTAAAAACGAAAAAATTGTCGTTTTGTAAAATTTCTTCTTCGTCGTCGTCACTTATTTCTGCAGCGGCTTGAAACACCAGTTTCGCCGCTTTGTTTTTTCAAAAACAAAGCGGTTTTTGCAAAACTTTGGTTTTCAGAGATTCTGAGAATGTTTCAAGCCAAGTCAACTTGGCTGCCATTTCGCCCTCGTCTTTAACACTGAAAAAATTTTTAAAACGGTTTTCTACCGATCTAATGACCCCTTCGAGCAATGTTTTACAATATTGTAAATTTGAGCCCTGGTTTGAGCTTAACAGATTTTCTAATTTGAGTTTCAATGAAACTAAAGTGGGGGTTAAGCATCCATAAAATAAATAGCATTCGCCTTGCAAATAATCCAAAGTTTCAGCTATGTCCTTCATGCAAAGCAGATACTCTTTTAAATAATCAAAATCTGTTTTCGACAATCTATTTTGATCTGATATACATAAGTCATTGTAAAGCTCAGATGTCAAAATTATTGTCTCTACGACTTTTTTTATCGATTTAAACAAAGAGTTCCACCTTGTGACGACAGGGCGGGGAAGACAAGCGCCAATATGTTTTTCAATTATTTCACATTGCTTTGAAGACCGTTGTTTATTCCATAAAACAACACACTTGTCAACAATTTCGTTGTGTTGTTGTTCCAATTGTGGCACGTTTTTCAGAATATGCTTGACATCTGTGGTGCTTATTAAATTCAGCGTATGCGCGGCACATCGGAGATGATTTGGCAATACATCATTTGAGTCTTCATCAACATCATCATCCAGAGCTTCAAAAAATTCATTTTCTTCGTTGTCCGAATCTAAAGACGAAAGAATATTCAAATAATTCATTTGACACATATGAATTATTATAAGTACAATATTTCACAACTGAAAATATAGTTTTTTTAATAATAATAAATAATCTTCGAAAAAAGAAGTTGATTTTACCGTTCATTACACACGTGTTATAATAATTGAATAAATTGAACATAATTTTATATAAATGACTTATTAACGAAACTGAAAATTACACGGAAAAATTAATACATATTTACCGTCGTTGTATTGTATATTTTGCAAGCCAAACTCCTTGAAAGCTTTTGCAATGTTTGCAGCATTATCTGTTACAGTGCCCACTATGTTTTTTAGTTCAAAATATGAATGAACAGCTGTTAGAATCGCAGCAACGCGGTCGTAAGTATGGCTGCCTTCAAAACGACGACATGCAATGGCTGCGGAATGACGCACCAATGTTTTTGGATGAATCTGTGAACGAATATATTTTATTTCAATTTCTGTAATTAAAATAAGTTGAGTTTAATTATTCCTGAGAAATCTCATGTTTATTTACCTTCATCAAGTTTTTAGATAAACGGTAAATGGCCCTGACATGACCCTAAGGGAACACCTACAGTGAAAAAACGTTTAATCAACGTTATTGTAAAAATGTTGAATTAACGTAGAAATAACGTTTGCGAAGAGTTGAATCAACGTTGGATCAACTAGTGAATGTCCGCTGAAAACATGTTATTTCAGCGTTTTCCATCAACATTTTTTCAACTTTATTTCAACAATAAATTAACGTTGAAAAAAATTTTCAGCATTATTTTAACGTTGAAATCATGTTGATGAAAAATGTTGAAATAAAGTTTTTTCAACGGACATTCACTAGTTGATTCAACGTTGATTCAACTCTTCGCAAACGCTATTTCAACGTTAATTTAACATTTTTACATTAACGTTGATTCAACGTTATTTTCTTGTAGGTATTCCCTTAGGGTGAGATGTTAGACGCTTTAATTTTAATTATATTTGATTTATTTGATACTTTTTAAAAATTAAAATGGCATGTTACTACACGTAAAGTAAACTAGCTTGAATCTGAATAAATAATGTATAATAAAATTATAATAAAAATGTAATTATTAGTAATAAAAATAATTTATATTATGATATTTTTTACATATAATAGTTACATTATATATAATTTAGTTAACTATAAGATTCTCTCTATAAATAATCAGTTTCTTTTGTATAAATTGTAAACTTGATCAAAAACATAAATAAAAAAGATTGTTCAATAAAAACAAATAGAAAAAAAATTGTAAAATTATGAACAATATTTAATATAAATCAGCATGAAACTGATTGTACAAGTTTTTATCAATATTACCTTACTATTAAGGTGCATTATAAAAAAGGAATATAGAGATTGTCTTGAATATATAGTATTATCTAAAGAATCTATAAAAAAAACTTTATCAACTTTTAGTTTGAACTACTTGAACGGAAAATAATCTCTGAACTACTGAGATGAGAAAAATGAAAACTACTGAAAGGAAAAGAATACTATACAGAATTAAAACACAAATCAAACATCTCTAAAAATACATAGCATGCTAAATGTATTGTTGTAGAAAACTTGCGTAGCCTCAGAAAACATTGGAAATAATGATATTAATATCATAAGTAATATGAGTAAATATAAGTATTGAGGTGCAATAATACATTAATATGCTTTGATGATTTTGGTTTAACATTACTCATCATAAAGTAATGGATAAATTTTGTTTATTCATCATATTAAATAACAGATAAACATTGTTAAGTTACCCAGTGAGCTGTCACTCCGAAGAAACTGCTTTTCCGATTCGACCAAACGTCAGCTGTTGTGCATAAGTATTTTGCAGTCTTTTTTATCTCGTCTTTGATGTTACTCATAGTTTTCTTAAACGTTTTTTCCATCAAAATTTTCAACTTAGTTCTGCCCATGTGAGAAACAATTTTTTTCTTCCCTTTTGTCACTCCTAAATCTAAAAAATATTTGATATTAATATAATGATCAAATAAAATATTAACTACAAAATATCTGTGAAAAAACAACAACACTTATAAAAACGTTGAGAAAACTGTTCTTGATGATTGAATGCTGAATTTTCACTGTTTAAGGCTCATTTTTATTTAATTGGATGTTCTTAAAATAAAACTTGTTATATAATTACTAAAAATTACCATCAAATATCTGTCTAAATAATGAATTTTCCACTGTTTTCAACGGTGCGCATGAACCCAGAATGAAGTTGGCGATGTTTTGGTCGAATTGCTTTTGGGGGTATAACTTAGGCCTGGATTTCAAAGTTAGATTTTTGTTATACTGCCGTTTCAATTCTAAGAATTCTTCAAACTTCTGAGCGTGCATTGTCTAAAACATATTGAACAATTAAATATAAAATATAACATATCAAAAAAAACAAAAAAAATTATTTAATTTCATTGAATTTAAGTTACTTTTTGATGACTGATGAAATTCGACGAAACTGCAAGTGATCCTGTAATCAGTTTTTCACAGGTTGTGCATTTCGCTTTTAAAATTGATCCATTACTTGTAGATTTTTTATAGCAAATTGTATAAAATTTTTCATTTAAATGAGGTCGTTTTAAACATTCAATTTTCAATTTTTTTGCTGAATCATTGTTCACAGAAACCTTTTTTTTCTTTCGGGTGTTAGGCTCATGTTTCTTCGCTGAAAAAATCCACAAAATGAATTGAGGGATCATTAAATATATAACTTATTGTAATAATTAATTATTAATCGTAATTAAAATAAATATTAAGATAATCTGATAAAGCTAAGGAATTCATTTTAATTTCGTATTACCAGAATTTGTTCGTTTTGGCTTTTGTTTACTTTTTTTGTCTTTGTTTTGATGTCCAACATTTTTTCTACTAGTAGTTTTAATTACTGGCGACTCTTCGCAGCTTGTATTCGAAGAATTCAAGTTTATTTGTTGACTCGCTGAACATAAACTTTCATAAGCAATTTCCAGGTCCTCTTCGTTCTCTTTACTTGTTCCTAATATTAATTATATGAATTCATCATTGAACCGGAATGTAAATGGAAATTTTATGTGCAATTCAAATAAATATTTCGTTGACAACGAACAAATTGAAATAAAAAATATAGAATCAACGTAAACAAATTGTATTTAATATTGTATATTTTTAATACTTTAAATATGTAATTTGTAAAATCTTACCTGCAATTTGTATATCCTTTTTGAATTTCTTTGCTGGAATATTTGAGTCATATTCGTCGGATTCTGCGGAACTACTATTATTTTCAGCGCGAGACATCTTTGATGCATAATTACTATAACTATCTATGACCAGCAAATGAACTTATAGTTTATTTGTCAGCAAAATAAAATCGAGCCTCCAAACTTGTTTCAATACAGCCAAACATTAAACTGAGCGATGATATTCAATAACACCAAAATAAACATAAAATCGGCACTTCTATTCCTGGAATAGTGGCGCGCAAAATACATATAAGATCGAACCAATAAAAAGTCTTAGGCTTGGCGGGAATTACAAATTCGAATTCAGTTAAAATTGGTAAAATGTACCAAAACAAAAATTAAATCACAAATTCATTTTAAACCAAACTAAGGAAATAAAAATTGTGTCCAAAAAACTGTGTGTCTAATGTGTTTATTCCAAATTGTATAAAATATAACGAAAATTATAAAAAAATAATTATAATTTAAAAAAAGCGTTTAATAAAAATCTCGTTCCTAAATTCAATAAAAATATAAAAATCAAATTTGATTATGAATGGCAATTTAAAACATTAAAAATTATTTATGTTCAGTTTTAAATAATTTACGCTGTCGATATTTTATTAAATGCACATTATTGCCTCCATTTTGTATTCAAACTTCAAATTCATTTACAAAAGTTTCCAATGAAATAATCTTTTTTATTAATAACTTTTAAAAGATTTCAATATTTTTTAAATTTGCAAGAATAATTAAAAGTTTTTAAAATAAATTAAGACCTTTTTCTGTTTGAAATAATTATTATAAATCTGAAATTTTGAAAATTTGCAGATTTTGAAATTTTTTTTTAGTTTCGAAAATTTTATGCCTAAGAGTAAAAATTAATAATAAAAGAGTAAAATAATAAATAAATAATATAATATAACATAATAACATGTAAAAATAAATAAAATATCGTGAGTAAAATTATTAAAACTTAAGTAAAATTTAAGTAAAACTTTAAGTAAAAATTTAAAATCTTGGAAACTTTTGAAGATATGCGCAGAGTACAATTTATAGATGTAATGATCTTAAACATAATAAATCATATTGTAGCGCAAAAATTGTAATGCTTAATGGAAGTTCAATTACTTTTCAATTAAATTCAATGGTTTATAAAAAATTCCATTAAATTTAATGGGTAATGGACAATTCCATTGAATTTAATTTAATTACTTTTAATTAGATTAATTTTAATGGGCCATTAAAAAAAATGTAAATTTTTTTAATGGGTAATGGGCCATTACCAAAATACCCATCCCTGGTTAGAAGTATTGAAAACCCATACATTTCAGCCATTTATATTTAGACCACGCCCCCATGTGAGTTCCCAATAATGATAAGTAGTTGTTAGTAATTCGTATGATTTGTATTATTTTAGTGAGAATGCCTACTAACATAATGAACTACAATAGCATAAAAGAATAGTGCACTAAAAAGCTAGAAAATTTTTCTCTGTGTACACTCTGAATGAAATATATTAAAACATTATTTTTAAAATCTTTAACAGTATATTTTATTACTTTTAATAACAGTATCATTCACATTTTTCTGTAGATCTCACCAGAAAGATGTTAAAAACAGTAATTTTTAATAACTAATAAAGAAGAAGTACTTTATCAATGTAAATAAAATCAAACCTTATCAATTAAATTTCGGTATCATTTGACAATAAGATTCATGGACTCAAATGTATGAGTAAGAAGAGGATAAATCCGTAGTGTCATCAATGGCAGTGACAAGAATAGCATTGGAGCTATTGGCTTAGCCTGTGCCGACAGGACGGACAATTTGCACATTTTTATTGAATAAAATCTAATGGAATGTACAATTTACTGCGTACAAATAAAGTAAGAAGATTGTTCAGTTCAAGGACCACAGAGTAAGAATTTCATAAAATATATTGTCCAAAGTATGATTAAGTTCTATCACTTTCGCAAAACAAGAAAGGACGATGAAAATGCTGAAGACGTAACAGAATAGTGCTGCATATTCTTTGGAAGCAACTAATCCTCTTCTTGTACGCTATCTATTTCCACTAAAGTAATTTTTCCCGGAACAACATTTTGCAAAATAGTTTTACAAACGATTACAATAAATAAGATACCTTCACAGCACAAATGTGGTGTCTTCATACCCGCAATAAAAACATTTGTTAAATATGTTTTGTTAGTGATGAACCGACTACGTATTATATGCATCTATGATGTTTCAGTTTTTTTATCTTGAACAAGTTAAACACAGTTTTTCTCCATCGGTGGAATATATTACAAATAATACTCACTTAACAAAACATCTAGTTTTTTTGGTGTAAAAACTTTTCTTCTTTCTCCTTTCACTTTTTTAATCTTAGTAATATCCAAACATCGCTCCATGAGCTCTTCGTTTGTATACATCAAGGATAATAAATCTCTGATAAAAATGGAACTTCTTTGTGATTTCATGTGAGCCCAATCTTTTGCATCTTTGTATTTATTATTCCCTAAATAAAACTGAAAAACAGGAATTGTGATAATTCTATATAAAAGATTTCTGATAATGTTGGTAACCGCTAAATGGCTCGTAAATTACTGGTTATATAAAAAAACAAAAAAATACATTTATAATATTGAATCTGAGAGCCGATATATCTCATGTCAAAACTAGGAAAATTTACATGAGAAGACACTACTATGACTTTTATTCAATATTATGGATAAGATATGGATATACATATTGTTGGAAATAACAAAAAGATTTAGATAAAAAAAATGATATCATTTATTCATGTCATGTGATATTTTTTTTATATATACAGTTAGTCCGTAAAAAAGTGCACGACATAATTTCAAGTTCAAACGTTTCCAACGTCATCTCTGGTAGTGTCCCGCAATTATCCTAACAGTGCGCTGTGCACACAATATGAATAGGGTCAACCGGGGTAATTGTGACACCATGGGGTAAACGTGACACATTGATTTTTAATGTTAAAAATTATGTTTATTCATTTTGCTAATGATTTTTTTAACAGCTTCAACCTTAAAGAATGAATTGACATGAATACTACAATTTGTTTGTTAATTTAAATGTGACAAATATTAGTGTCACAATTACCTCGGTTCACCCTAAACAAATAAATAAATGTTTGAGTTCAAATTTTCAAACTGTTTAATCAAAATGTAGATTAAAAGGAACGTAAATATATACTTTCAAGAAAATCAGTATGACATGGAGAACGCTACTAATGGAAAATGCAAAAAATCTTATAAAAAGCATGCCAAATAGGTGCCGAGGTATAATCAATAATAACGACGATTGAACTAATTATTATGCAGCTGTGCAATTAGCAATAACTCATATTTTCATATGGATATATCTTTATAAAAGCGTCTAGATTTGTTTTTAAATAACGCCGTACACTTTCTTGTAGAACAGACTGTATAACAAAAGTTTTGTCTCTTTCTGACTATAGTTTTTCCCGATAACTCAAGAATTATATAAAAATATATATATTTCAATAAATCGATAAACTAAATTCTAAACCCATATATTAAAAGTAAAATGCTATTTAGGATACACGTTCAGTAACTTTGCCGAATCTGCTAATATTTCGATGACAAAAATAATTGCGAAAATATTTCCCAAAATAATCGATTTAACTGTTATATTTTATTTGTCTTTCATGTGTTATACACCACTAGGGAGCGGACAAAAATCAAACTAATCGTCGCCACGAGATGCAAAGCGTCTCGGGCAAGCGCCCTCACCTTACTTTGCTTCTCTAGGGACAAAAATTTCCGCTTTCGCCACGTTCCCGCGTGATGAAAAACAACATGTGACGATCAGGCGCATTGGCGCCCTTGCGAACGATATATTATATTGCATGACCCTAATATGTATGCATTATAATCATGCGTTGTTGTAAACAAAGGTTACCGAAGAATATAATTGTTAAATTATTTTAATAAATACTTATGTAATTAAAATTAGAACATACTGATTCTTACTGAATCAGATAAGAAATACATATCTGATCGTAAATGAAAAATATTAGTGTCATATTATTCGCCAAGCAAAAACAATATTTTAAATGGGGAATATTGCTAAAATATTGTTTTAGACTAAGCAACTTCATATTATAACATGACCTAATTTATCAATCCTATTAAAATAATCGATTATTGAATTTTTTGCATTTGCATTCTAATTACAGGTATGACCAATAAATGACGAACCCAATATAGATTGGTAAATAATAG
>JABFPQ010000366.1:0-12307 GCA_022817265.1 Masnerella sp. ZL-2020
ATTTTATTAAGAATAATTATTATTATCTAGCATATTTATCTAAATTTATTCGAAAGTTTTAAATTTAGTCGTTTTTAACATCGAAATCGTAATTTTTCAATTCAAGTTTTTGGTGCTAGATGTAACATTCTTAGTGTGAATTCAAAATATTACTTAAAAAGTTATAAGATCTTGATGAACAATTATTTACAAAGCAAAATATTGAGTATTTAATGTAATATTCCAAAGTTTTAAATTTAGTCCTTTTTGACATCGAAATCGTCATTTTTTAATTCAAGTTTTTGGCGCGAGATGTAACATTTTCAATGTGAATTTATAATATTACTTAAAAAGTAATAAGATCTTGATGGACAATTACTTACAAAGCAAAATATCAAGTACTAATAGTAATATTCGAAAGCTTTAAATTTAGTCGTTTTTGACATCGAAATTGTCATTTTTGAATTCAAGTTTTTGGCGCGAGATGTAACATTCTTATTGCGAATTCAAAATATTATTTAAAAATTAATAAGATCTTGATGGACAATTAATATCAAAGCAAAGTATCAATACTAAATGTAATATTCTAAAGTTTTAAATTTAGTCGTTTTTAACATCGAAGTCGAACTTGTTTATTTCAATTTTTTGGCGCGAGATGTAACATTCTTATTGTGATTTTGAAATATTACTTAAAAAGTAATAAGGCCTTGATGACAATTACTTAAAAAGCAAAATATCAAGTACTAAATGTAGTATTATAAATTTTTATATTTAGTTGTTTTTCACATTGAAATCGTCATTTTTAAATTCGAGTTTTTGACGCGAGATGTACCATTCTAAGTCTGAATTTAAAATATGTCTTAAAAAATAATAAGATCTTGCCGGACAATTAATATCAAAGCAAAATATTTTTTTAGATTTGTTAGTGTTTAATTTCATAAAATGCATTGCAAATTAATTATTTTCTTATTAATATATTAAAATCAGATATTGTGGTAAAAATCTGTCTTTTTAGCATTTTTTTCTTTTTACAATTCTAGAAATAATCTTATGGTTTTATCAATCGTATTATACATTCAAAAATGTATATTTTTCATTTTGTATTTGTTTTTCTCCTTTCGCCTTACACTATGAAATTCACATTTATTTCGTCCATTTCTTATTTTCAAAACAAAACTCAAAAAATCATTTCGGTAAATAATATTATAAATTTAAAAATAAAATTTGCACTTTATCATCTATTTCTTTTTTTACCTTATTCTGCGTTTCATTTATTTCAACATTTCCAAAACTAAACTCGAAACCAAAACTAATTAGTTTCGCGTTTCAAAAATGTTTCGACGCGGCAGTAATTTTTCCAGCAAAATTGCAGCAGAGGCTTTGCGCGTATTTCGCGAACGGCCGGGCGGTGACGAGGAGGTCGGACCATTAATGATGCATAGCTCGTCGGCGTTTGCCTGGCACTCATAATGACCCGACAGACTGGCTCGCTGGCCGGTTGGCTCGTCGTGTCGAAATGCGCGACCGGCTATACGTAGCCGGCTGTAAATGACGCAGCGCACGTCGTTGTCGTTGTCCTTATTTTCATCCATTATACGCCCCGCTGCAACTTTACGGCACCTACGTGCGCGCTCGGATTCGCCTCCCCCGCGACCACCCGACACTCCAGATGTTCGGCTCCGCTTTCGCGCGCGACGTTTTTCCCAAAGCCTTCTTATCGCAATTTGTTTCGCGCCACTTTTTGCGGCTAATTTCCGACCAATTGAATTATGACGATTCGATTACGCTAATTTATACTTTAATATTTTGCAAAATATATGTTTTTTAAAAAATGTATGAAAAACTTTTTAATTTCGTGTTTTACACTGTGAAAAATAGTATTTTATTTTAAAACACCAAAAGCACTCTGAACAAGTGTTTATATAACTTGTGAGAAAAATAGAGCTTTTTCCCACTGTATTCATATGAAGAAGCATTTTTTTCTCCCACGTTAGATAAAATAATGTACTTGACAAGTTGGAAAAGTAATTTTTACCACTTGTGAAGTAAAATACTATTAATTTTAAACATTTTTTTAGTCATGTTTAAAACATTTTCAAAAGATTTAAATGTTAACCTAATTATTTAAAATGAAAATAATTCAAAATGTTTAAAAAATATAAATGTATCACAACCATTCGTATTGTAATTTTTGCGGCAAATTTCCGACCAATTGAATTGTGGCGATTCGATTACGCTTTATATTTTATACTTTAATATTGTACAAAATATATGTTTTTTAGACAATTTATGAAAAACTATTAAATTCTGTGTTTTACGCTGTGAAAATAGTGTTTTACTTCAAAACACCAAAACCACTCTAAAAAAGTGTTTAATTTTAAACTTTTTTGTGGTCATTTTTATATTTTCCAAAGTTTTCGATGTTAACCCAATTTAAAATGAGAAACAATCCAAAATGTTTTAAAATTATAAATGTTCCACAAACATTTTTATTGTAATTTTAACACTTTTCCTTAGAGTTAATTTTTTGAGATAAATTTTTTGCATTATACATTAACTTATTATTTTTTTTTTTATAATTTCATAATTCCCCTTCTTATTTGGAAATAAAACGATTTTTACGTTTCACTTTGCATTTTTACACCACCGTGATTACACACCGACCGAAGCCACGCAAAATTTTTCGTAGAAACCCCGCTACTAATTAGATTAGCGTCGTAGAACGCCGCTTTGAATATTTACGACTTATTTCGACGGGTAAACTTTTTTCGGCGATTTCTTGCCGGAAATGACATTATTCCGAGAGGTCTCGGCGTCTCGACAGTGTCCACAAAATCACACCGCTTGCCGGCTATCACGATTAATTTATCCTGCCGTGCTCATGCATGTTGTATAAGGATCATTATATATATAAGGGAATGCACCGAAGTTGTGTATTTTAAAAAGCCACGAAAGGCGACTTTTTAGAACGTAAACAAGAGTAAGCGATTTGATGAGTGAATTTGAAGGGGTAAATGGAGGATAAAAGCGGAAAAATGGAAGTAATTGATTAAGGTTAAATATTACCGACATAACCTCACTTTTAGTAAAAAAATATATGTATAAACTATACTCTAAAAACTGGTACTTTAAATTAAGATGTCAGTATGTTAAAATAAGTCGTTTGGTGTCTGAAAATAAGACACTGGTGTTTGAAATTGAGACACACCAGTTTTTTATTGTAGTTTTAAAAAAAAAAATTATATTCATGCAAAAATATTAATATAATCATTTTGTTATTTTTGATATTATTATTATTCGTTTCGTTATTTTTTTCATTATATATTCAGTTTCAATGATCACTAATTTTTTTTTCTGTTTCATTTTTACATACTTTTATTTCATTTGAAATTTTTCGTTAGCGGTTCAATTTTATTGCTAATTTTATTCAGTTTTATACAATACTCTATTTTTAGTATATGAATATTGCTTTTTATAAAATTATACAATTAATTTTCTATATTATTTACAGTATTGTCTCAAATTACTAGGATTTAATCATTTTAATTATTTGTCAATCTTTTGCACAATGCATTTAGACACACAAATGTTTTTAAATTTTGCATAAGTGTTTATTATTATAATAATTTTGTTTTAAGGTTATTTTTGTTAATAACATTAAGTCATCATGTTCTTACAATAATTTCTATTAATATTGTTAAATGTAATTTTTATGTATAATTTTTTAATCACTTACATCATACATTACAACAAAGACATTTCAATGAAGCCAATTATTAAACACTACACAAACAGGTTTTTTAATTACATTTTAATGTTATTATAATCGATTTTGGGTGGTGATATATTTAATATTATTAATTAACTAACGACACAATTAAACATTGCAATCATGCACACTATTCAAGTGAACTAACTTTTAGAAATAATCCTTTACTAAAACAAGTTCCCTCAACCATATCTTCAAAATGTATACTTTAAATTTCACTTTAACTTTTCTACAATTTAATATTGATTCATTTCTTACACAATCCCGCAGTTGTAAATTACTCAACAAATTCTTCGAACGTTACACGCGGACGTAAACGGATTAGATCGTTGATATTGAATGAGTTAAAGTCGAACAAACCCATCGCGATTCATTTCCAATTCTCGTCAGTGCAGCCGGGCCGGAAAACTCGTAGCTCAATACCTTAAATAAATCTTTCGATCAGCGATAACTGCTCGATTCGTCCGCATCGGAATCACGATCTCGCCCTCGGAAGATGTAATCAAAGTGCAAAGGCGTGACCGTTCGAGTTTTCTGGCGAGCGACTGGCCTTCCACCCCTTAAATTTCGGCGGATACCACTTGTTGGCAATGCACACAGAGCAACAGATGCCTCGCGGCTCGGTTCGTCCGTCTTTATCATTTCAGGCCCCAGACCCCGACGATTACCGGCGGATTGTCCTTAATTTGGTTTCCGATTCCCGACGCGTGCCGCGAGTGCAATTGCTTGCAGATTCTACGACCGCACGCTTCACTTGGTCCAAGTCCCCGCTCGGCATCGAGGTACGCGTCGTTGATCTCCCAACAACTTCGACTTCTTTCATAAGAGATTCACTTCTTCATTCCAACTCTGTAAAGTTGCTCTGTTGGGAATCTAGGGTGACGGCGTTCGGAATTGAAATCATTACATAATTCGTAAAGTACAACATTTTGAATGGGAAAGTCAATAGGGGAGATAAAATAAAACTCAAATATCGAAGTTCATATATTTTATTGAACTAAATGATTTATAATTTTTTTTTCCAAATCAGTACAGTTAAGTTCGTTTGAAACGGACATCAATACATCATTTGTAAAGAACAACATTTTAAATGGAAAAGAAAAATGGGGAGATGAAAACGTAACATTAAAACCCAAACATCGAAATTTAAACTAATTATTTAACCACATTCATTTGTGAAAAATTTGTTTTTGATTTAGTAGATTTTAAAACTTAGGAAAACACAGATATACATTGATTTCTTAATTTGCAACATACTATTATTCATCGTAGATTAACTTTTGATAAGCTTTTCCTTGGAACATTTAAAAAAACCGTAGACAAAGTCGATTGATGTTCGGTAAAGCTGTATACGAAAGAAAGGCGAGAAAGTCTAAGTAAATATATAAACGTAAAACATACTTTCAGTCGAGCGCTAAGTGTTCGTTGATTGGCAGATTAGATGAAAGCTTTATACCCCGGTGACGATAAAAAACAGTCAGATTATTTACGAATGAGAACAATCCCCTTTTTCTTGGATTCAAAGCGAATGAAACATTGATTTGTCAAAAATAGATTAAAATAATTATTTACATAAAAACCATTTTATTTTTCAATGTGTTGTTATTATTTACAAAAAGATATATTTTTACTAACTTAGGTGATTTAATATTACTCGTTCTGTCCTACTGATGATATATGTGAAAAAATTGTACCAAAAAAATCTCCGAATGTTAGAAACATTAGACTGATGTATAAGATGTAAATAAGTAAAACTTGTTTTTAGATGTAAATGGATTATTCAGTTCTGAGAATAGTTAGGGTCTTTTCGTTGCTCTCAAGTGTTTCTTATGCCTTGATAACAAAGTTTTGTGATTTTGTTAATTAAAGTGCTAATTAAAAAATTATGGGTTAATTAAAGTGTAACGATTAAAATAGCTTTAGCTAATTTAACTTTATTGTTTTCTACTATTGCTTAAAAATACTGAAATGATATTTTGTAATGTAACATGATTTAATTACATATACAATGTAAAATAATGCTGACTTACTTAAGATCATATTATTTAGTAGTAAGAATTTATATGGATACGATATTTAATGTTTTAACACTCGATTTTTCAAATATTAAAAAATAATTTAATATTTATTATTATATTGTTGATAAGAGATTCATTACAGTATTTATATTTGCTACACAGGCATGAAATTAGTTAATGAAATATACATGGTGGTTATTATTTTTTCATTCAATTGTAATGGGTATAAGCACTATTTTTCATGGTATTCTGTTAGTAACGGTATGGATACAGGTTAAGTTTAGTCATTTCTAATGTAACATCTCAGATCGGAATTTCCAGTATTGACACTTTTAATTTATGAAAATGTACAAATATGTAAAAAAAAATGTGTAAAAAATCTATTTCATGTTTGGAAAAATCAGAGCACTTCTAATTACAACACTAATAGTGAGTTTATTATTCATTGATGCAATTGGCTTAATACAATTATTCTAGAAATATTTTGTTAGTGATAAGTATAAAAGAATAGTTGAACGAATATCAAATATTTAAAAAGTAGCATTCATTGCTTGTTAATATAAATAACTGTTGAGTGTTACTGTATAGTTCAAACTAGATTAGTTTTGTAAAATAAAATGTTGAAGGGGATGATTTGGTACATTACTATTTTTGTGATGAAAGATATTTCTGAAGGACAATCAGAACGATTATATTATTGATCATATTTTCATTTTAAGTAATACATATGAATTTAATTCAAAGTTATTAATGCTTCATTTAAGAAATAATTTCGATTAAGACAGTTTAAAAACCCACATAAGTCATATAAAGTTTTTTTATGAGCTCAAAACATGATGAATTTAAACATACAAATGTAAAACGTAAAAACTTTAAACTTTTAAAGTATGTTACTGGCATTTCGTTTTACAACTCTTTATCCATCATCTTCCTTGGAAATCAGATCCTAAGTCCGAGTATGCAATGTTACGCGACTTGGTAAAACTGTGCAATTTGTGAGCAATGAGTCATGACGGAACTGTGGGGAAAAGTATTTTTGTCAATGCGAGAGCAAAGTTTTGTATCCCATCGTCCTGGGCAAACGGCACGTAAACGTCCAAACGTATAATCATATACATGCGATTAAATTTACATAGACCAGATGATTGAAAATGTCAGACATTTGCGAATAACATTGTTGATAGAATTGTGCTTTTAATACACAAACATAATCCACGTTTCATATACTTTCAGACCTATATTTTTTGCAAATCTCTCGAAATTTAGGCAATAATCGTAAAGTTTTTGTTCGATGACAGAAAGAGGATATATCAAAATAATAGAACTGGGGCATTTGGGAAAATCAGTTGTAATGAGACTAAATTGAATTTATTTATTGCACAGTCGTATCTGAATCAGTGCTTATTAATTGAGTCACAATTGGTGGGTTGAAATAGTGGATGACAATAGATGTAGTAAGATGTTATATTTTATTTTATTAACTATACATTACAATTCAAAGTCTAGTGTCGAAGTAAAGCAATGTTTGGATACTTTTCATTTCTTTTTTTTTAATAGTCATCTATTGATTGAAACGTAAATTCTTAAGTCAAACTTAAGTCAAGTACTAGTACTGTTCTTGAAATCTTATCAAAAGTAATCGATACACATCATAGAACACTATTACACATCTGGAGGAGTGTTTATGTATATCTGTTTTGTGAAGTTTGTTTCAATACAGATTCCCATACGGTGACCAGGTTCTCTTCACAAGCACGCAAAGAAAAAGCGTCTAGTTTCAGGCGAACGAAACAGGACATCTTTTTAGTTCTGGCTACGGACCGGTTCATACCTCCCAGGCTCGACAGAGTGATACAAAAGGCTCGAGGGTCCTGCATTGCTGACCGTTAACGGCTGAGCGACAAGTTTCCTGAATCAGCCATTCCCTATTCAACTCCGGAACTTTGGAGTTAGCTCTTCAGAACCATCATAATGTCATTGACATTCTTTTTTACGATCCTGGGTACTACCATCAGAGGTTTCCTGTTTCACAACGGTCTCCAGGCTTCAAACCATAAACCTAATTGCTTTCCTAGGGTCAGTGAATACATTCAGTCTTAGTTTTCCTCATCAATATTATGGAACCCAAGTGTTAACGTTACTATGTTGATCTTGTCATGCAACAGATCAAGGTCGACTGAAAATCTGGCAAAGAATCGACTGCTTGGACTGGTGTTTCTGAAACTAATCACAGATAAGGCCAAAATCTGGAAAAGACACTTATAATCAATTTTTTTTGATGAAGCAGAAACAAATCTTTGATGCAGATACGGTGCTGACCCATAAATGCACAATTGGCTAAGTGATACTTATCTTTTTATCCTATTTTGACAGCTGAAAATTTATAGTAACTAATCTTCAGCAGTGAGCGAGCAACTTATAAAAAATCCTAATTAAACAAGATTAAACAGTGCCATGTTTTCTAATAGAAAGTAAAAGCATAAACATTTTTTTGAGTTGTAGGAAAAATTACATAGTCACCAGTTTTGAACTGTATAGTCCTGCGAACCGGATTCCTCGCTACAATAACAGTATACTCGAGAATACCCCTAAACTCAAAAATTAACTTCGATTCCAAAGTCACCTCTTGGAAGAGTTCAATATTCGCTGGTTAAACCATTGACAGACTTATAACTGCAATTCACCCTGTGTAAATTGTTCTCCGTAGTTAACCGTATTTGCAGGAAGTGCCACAATTGTGCTCCTACTCCATCCTAATAATCAATGGTGTGTAGTCATCTGATATGGTTTCCATAAGAAACGAGCAAGTTGAGTTTCCGATCTTGGTCAATCTGAATGTTTCAGTTACCAGGCCATCAGTGTTTTACCTCTGCCTAGCATTTCCTACGTTTCCTGGTACCAGTGGGAATAAACGCGAGAACACTCCTAGATCTCTAGGACGGAAAATTTAATTAAAACAACCAATTTGTCCTTAGTAAAATCTCATTACTTGGGATGGTCGACCTAGAAAGTATCACTGGCCAATAAATTTCGCAGACACCCCATGCGTCAATCCTGTTCCTGAAACGAAAAACGCTGGCAGGGAACTACAGGAACTCGATCCTGTTCGACAAAAATGATCGCCGCTACCTTCCCACCCAAGTCGTCAATGCTAGATAGGCAACGAGGTGACTCCATGGTCCCAGTTTCTTCGATTCTATATGTTACCAGGCCAGCGGTGTGCATCCGCCTGGCATAGCTATGCCAATTGCTGTCTTTGCTCCAGCTGGGGCATACGCGATTTTGCTGTTCTTACAAAGCGGTAGCTGCCTGCGCAGAACTGGCTCTCAAGCTGGGTAGAAATGCGTGCGCGTTTCTATTTGCGGCTTCCTGGTGATTCCTGTAGTCCGGAACGCGACGGTTTCGGCGATCCGGTCGGAGTCGACTACGGAGACTTCTCACCAGCTAGGTTAGCTGGAGTGCGAGGGAGACACTGAATGGAGCCATGGCAGATTTCTGCGCAATCCGACCATCCAGTGTGGGCAAAGTCTGCTCACTCGTGCGGGCTTAAGATCGGGTGCCAGAATCAGTGGACATCTGATTCTGTGTTTCAGAGATCGGATCCTTCGTCACAGCGAGCATCAGATGGGTGCCAAATATTTCATACTCACCTACCTTAACATACTATTCTCCTCATACATGCCTAATCAATTACGCCCTGCCAGAAATCTAAGGTTATATTTCAAGAATCTATTTTGGGACTCTAGTACAGGATAGATGTGGTAGCTTTTCTGAGCGAGCTGTATTGTTCATTATAGGCAACGAGAAATTTTCATTTTAAACAAAACCATGATGGCATTTTGAAGAGAATGTTTTCAACTTTTTGAACTAGATATTCTATATGACTTCACAATAGCAATTCACACATCTACTCTATATAAATGTAATGAGAATTTTGTAATTTTCGGACTATATTGAAGATTTTAGTGAGACAAACCCTTTGCGTCTGGTTGATCGTAGTGTGACAAGAGACTTCACTTCTTAAGAAAACTTTTTCCAAACGAAACTCACATAATTGACCTGTATTAATTGTGCTTTACACAAGAGGGAAGAAGTTTAACTTAAATTATTAAACTATTTAAAACCACAAAGTGCCACACACAGAAGCAATTTGATACTATCGCAGAAATGCACTTTTTACTTCTTCAGATTTAGTAACTATCATACATGAAGTTTATACTTAATTTAAAAATATATATAGCCATAAATGCAAGTAAGAATAACTTCAAATAAGATGCTGCAATGGGATTATTAGAAGTAAACCAAAATTTCATAAAATTTGCAAAATACTCATAAACAATGTTTAATCAACTACAAGACGAAACGGAGTTTTTTAAACAGATATGACAAAAAAAAGCCAATTTATGAACAATGCCAAAAGCAACAGTTAAGCTATTATATGGCCTCTGATAGTGTTTGCGGGAAAACAAATGCAACATGTCTTGTTTTACTCATTGCTATATTCCATATGAATCTTACTTTTTCATGGACAAAGATAAGGAGTAAATGATCTATCCTGAAATAGAGTCCAAGCATGTGTTAAATAGAGTTTGCTAACGTAGACATCTCATAAATTAAAGCTTGAATTATCGTTGAAACTTCATCGGTCTAAGCATGCAGTCTTTCATCTATAATATTATTCTGTCATCAATTCATGCAGTCATCAAAAAATACAACCATCAAATTATATGTACGCAACGATACTGTCACTAACGAATCATTTAATTTAGTTGTCTATACACCCGCATGAAGCATGCAACTGCATTATAAAACCATATTTAAATTTCTTTTATTATTCGCACTAGAACTGACATTAAAATTACGAATATATGTTGTAATAGTAGTTATAAAGTTAAATTTTTCGAAGTACAAATCTTGAAAACATCAGAAAACAAAGCAATGAAAACAAAAAAACCAATTATTTTATCATGCATATGAAAGAACGAAACAAATTTATTTTTATTCAAGTCGAATGTTCACTTTGAAAGAAAATGGATACAAAAATGTGATGTTAAGCGTAGCATGAATTTTCATTTATGCGGACATATATTTTCTGACCAGTTTGTGTATAACAAAATCATTACTCTTTGGTGTGTGGGTTTGTTTGTATCTACGTACGTGATTGGAGTTGCGTACCAACTCTTGCTCGAAGGGAAATACGTGTGCGCATGCATGTATAACAATGTGCGTTGGTAATGGGTCATCCCGTATGCGTGTATGCATAGATGAATTTCCATAACGTCGTATCCGGCGTAGCACCCAATTCGTGCGACGTGCGCGCATGCAATAGCGCGCGAGCAAATAAAAATGTATTTTCAAAATGGAAATTTATCTTTGATGAATCGAAATTGTTTGAGCGTCGGCAAAATTCTTTGCATTCATTTTCTTTGTTCTTTTTAGGCGACCGCAAAAAAAACTACTAACGAATTATGCTTGCGCCGTTTTTTTCATATCCAATCAACTTACTGCTCAGTACACAAAACTTATTTCAGAACGAATGGAGGTTTTGTGTTTCATTATTTTACACAATGCTGGATGTAGACGGAACAATATCATTTTTGGTGAAGTTTTTTTCTGTTGTAGAAAAAGTTCTATTAATTGGGAAATAGATCAATCGTATAAAGTGCTGTTTTAAGTTTTAGTAGAAGTATCGATAACGAGGAATTTGTTTGAAATCCGATTTTATTTGGTCAATTAAAGTGAATTTATTAATTTTTTTTATTTGGAACGGAAATGTCTTATAAGAAACTTTTTTGATACATTTTATCTGAGGATGCCAGACTTTTATACATGTCTTTTTAGATATTCTGTGATGATTTTTGACATATATTTTTTTTAGATGACCAACATTCTTAAATTCTTTCTCATTCATTTTTCATTTAGAAAAAAAACTTTAATGTCGAAATAATAAAACAAAAAATTTTACATTTCCTTTTTTTGCATAAGTATTAAAAATTTTTATGTAAACTAAATAAAATTTTAAAACTAAATTAACAACAAAAAAAGCAACAAAAGATATTTTTCGCATCTTATCCAGCATTGCGCAAACTTCTTGAAATTATCGAATTTATCTAAATGTCGGGTAAAAATTGTCGGTCTCTGTTGTGAGCTTTCTTTTGTACCGCAAGCTCACGTTTACCTTTGTGTACAGTTCGTATCGCCTTTGCTAATGTATAAATATGCGGGCTGCGTCGTCCATGAGTATGCCCAGAAGCGCGTGTGTTTAGCGTTTACTCGGACAGTATATTTTGTCCGCGTATACATGCACACACATATACAGAGACACATTTGTGTAAGAGACGCCACGAGAAACCCCACTACAGGAGAAACTGCTTGTGGTATTGATGGCAGAGACTGTAGTCTCACTCTGCCATCCGCACGCATGTCCGTACTCTCGGCAATGGTACACGCGCGTTTCTCACGCAAAGCGGAATTGCACGCATCGTCATTCGGAATCGAAACGTTCCTTCCAAATGTGGGACGACGCAAACAATGCTACTAA
>JABFPQ010000367.1:0-12295 GCA_022817265.1 Masnerella sp. ZL-2020
AGCCCTTCGCGGACAAAGGAAAACGCATTGATGCCAATTCGGATGCATGCAACGGGTCATTTTCGAGAAGCCGGAGGCATTTAATTGATACGTTTGTTGTGTACGTTTGATGTCGAAAGTCGCGCGGAGTTACATTGTTGGCGGCGCGCGGAATCCGCCGCTTTCGCGCCGCCGATTTCTTTCTAGCTAAACGTTTCGCAGTTCGGCTCTCACGCAACTTGTAAACTATTTTCCAATCTTGTGAGATCGAATTACGATCTCTGAACATTCGATTTAGAAGATTTTATGAATTGAAAAGTCAAATTTACAAGAAGTTAAATTTTTTGGATTTTGAAAAGGTTTAATGATTTTTATTATGTTTAAACTATATAATGGTCGATTTAATTTTGTCATTATATTACCAATTTGTATTATTAAAACATTTAAAAAATTATTTTATATATTTTTTATATAAAAGATCAATAAAACGAAAATTAGGTAAATTGAATTTCTTAGGAACCAAATTTTTCAAATTTATGAAGAACAAAATTAAAATTTTTTTTTCATTTTTTAACATTGGCATTTTGTACATTAAATTAAAAAAATTCTTATTTTCTATAATAAAGATTAAACAATAAAGATTAAATTTTAAGCGCAAAGTAAAAAATAACAAACATCGCAAAATGTTTATACAAAATTTAAAATTATAATATTTTTCTAATTTTTTTTTAAATTTCACTTCTACACTTAACAACGAATTTATACTTTTTCTTATCAAAAAAGTAAAATAGTTTCATCGCAGTTATTAATTTATTGATCATTTTTAACAATCTATGAAATTACAATATTGATTGAATTACATCATGAAATTATTTTACATAAATGTTTTTATTACAACTTACATAAAGTCATATATTTTTAGACCAATGATTTGCATACAATTAAATTTTTTGAATGAATAGAAAACCACTCAAAATGATTAGTTTATAGGTCAAAAAGAAATAAATTAATATATCGAGTCGAGAAATTGAAAAAATGCAATTGCAGCAAATAATAATTAATCGATAAAAGTTTACATATATATATCATATCGCAAGTCTTTTCTGCGCGTAAAAGAATATAACTGTATTAACAGTTCGCTGATACTTTACAACATTCAAAATTCATTCTAAGAGCTATTTCAATATTTTTTATTGTTAGTTGTCGCTAAGGGATATTTAAATATTTATGGTCCTGAATGTAAAATGCACTTCAAATTTATTTATATATATTTTTAGGTGACGCTTTCTTGCAGTGCAAATCGTATAAAAGTACTTACTTACATTTTTGTATTGATCGATAGGGAATCTTACAAATATATTTTGATGCAAAAATTGGTAAACTATTTGAATTGTTTAAAAGACAAATTAAATATTTCGTGATTATTCACAATATTTCCATAAATATTTAATATTTTACATATTTTGTAAAATTATTAAAATTATGCTTTTCAGTTTTCAAAACTACCATATATACGAAAAAGAACAAAAAACTGCACTCTAAAAAATTTCTTCTCAAATTTAAGGGGTTTTTTGACAAAATTAAAAATTCGAAAAACTGATAAGTGAAATTTGTTCTATGACAACAAATGAATTTTATTTACATTGCAATTAAAATAAATTTTTTCAGAGTGTAAACATTATTTTATTTTCCGAACGGTAAACTGTAACAAACAATCGCGCAAGGATCCGAAGGACAGTTCTGGAGGTCTCTAGATGTAAACAGCGCGAAGCAAAGTAGTTCCCGGAATAGAAAAACATAAAAAAATGACATATCGATTTTGAGTCGCACCGGCACGAGTTCGCAATTGCACCGCGCCGGAGAAAACGATTTGCCTGGAAACCTCAGCGGAAGCGAAGTAGACGCAGCGGGTGAAAATTCGTGGTCGACTCCTGGCGCAGCGACGCCAGTAAACAATCATCCGTCTCGCTCTGATCTGTTTATTCACATAAGTTTGTCTCTCTCGTTTGGCGAGTTGTAACCAAAATAGACTAAATGCCTTAATAGATGAAATACGTAAACGTAAAGTTTACATTGTTTGTACATATATATTTATTAAATAATTTGAATTTTAGGTAAAGTTTCTCGTGTGCACGTTTAAATTTCGGTGTACATTTTATAGGTTATGTGACTGTTATCCCGCCGTCTGGCGGGCCAAAATTTATAACGCGGTTAGGCGCGCGGGGGTCACCCTGACCCCCATTTTATAAATGTTATATTTTTATAAATAATTATTTAAAAATACATATAATTGCATGGATACATTATTTGTACCCCATAGATGATATCCTATATGTAATAAAAGATTTTTCAATTGAAAAAAAATTAATTTTTGACGATTGAAAAAAAAATGTTGAAACGAATTGTGAAAAACATTCGACGCTGGGGGTCATGGTGACCCCCACACGCCTAACGGCGGGTTATTGGAATTACATATACTGATTTATATAATTTAAACATCAATTATAACAACCCTAATAACACAAAACATTTTGAAATATTTTAATCCTTTTGGGACTGAGGAATTTCGCACCCATTAGAAATGTATTGTTTGAAGGTACCCAGGTACCTCCTCAGTCCTATAAGTGTTAAAATATTTTCAGGAACAAATAATATTCTAAGAATATTTTGAAAAATTCTGAAAATGTTTTGTGTTATTAGGGAAAGCCTTTGATTCTAATTGTCCATATACTCCCGCCAAAAATCCGCCATCTTATTCTAACTTATAATAGTAAACATTCCCTATATTGGAATTATTACCATACTCGCAACCCTCATAACAACAAGACTACGCTATGACTTGTTTAAAATCGACAAAAATTGTTTTAAATATTTGTTTAAGCACGTTGTTGTTGATTTGTCTTCATTAGTTATAAGTTATTAGTTATTCCTACGAAATTGTGTACATACTAATTATACCTTTTCATCACAATTTGTCAAAATTTTCACAGTTACATTTTAACCTCAAAAACTGTTATAATTTACATACATTTATCCTATAATTTAACTTAATCGTTATACAATTGTTATTATTTATAATTATTAATGTTATATAGATTCTGATGAAGGTGTCAGAGAACACCGAAATGTAAATATATAATATAAGTTACAACAAACAATGAGTTCCATAAATTTGGCAAATTTTGTTAACCATACTTAATCCATAATTCTTCTGGAACAAATATACACAATCAGTTATAATTACATGTACTGTTAGAACATAGCATTATCCGTTGTTGTTTCAACATTAGCTTCATATCCAACTAGTTCTTGATCCAATGGCATTTTTTCTCCCCGTGTGGGTCCGGATGAAAAGTTTACATTGTTCGTCCATATATATATTCATTAAATAATTCGAGTTTTAGGTAAAGCTTCTCGGGTGAACGTTTAAATCCCGGTGTTAACGTTTATAGGTTATGTGTCACTGTCAGCCAAAAGTCAGGTAAATATGCTAGAACAACATTATCCGTAGTAGTTTCAACATTATTCGGTTCATTTCGAACTAGTTCTTGATCCAATGGCATTTTTTCTCCCCGCGTGGGTTCGGATAAAAAGTTTACATTGTTCGTCCATATATATATTCATTAAATAATTTCGAGTGTTCGATAGAGCTTCTCGTGTGAACGTTCAAATCCCGGTGTTAACGTTTATAGGTTATGTGTCACTGCCAGTCAAAAATATATTAGAACAACATTATCCGCGCGTAGTTGTTTCAACATTATTCGGTTCATTTCGAACTAGTTCTTGATCCAATGGCATTTTTTCTCCCCGCGTGGGTCCGGATGAAAAGTCGGGGAAAAAATGCAACGGCGGACATGGCAACGTCGACATCTGCAGCGGTGAGGCGATAAGGACGAGGGGGAGCGGAGACCGACGTCATCTCGCAGGCTGCATCGATATAGACACATCCCAGTTGACTCTCCATCGACAGACCTTGTGCTCTCGGATCGTGTAACTTACACAGATGAAAACACAGGACACAACGTAGGTAGACTCGCGCGGAAGGTTGCGCGCGCATCGCTCCATACGATCGCTTCGCTCGGACGCTCGCAGCCAGATTACTCTCTAAGCTCGCCTTAGAATTACTACAATCGTTTTTACCGCTACCGGGTGACACATTTGTTTTGCCACTACGACGAACAATGCGCGACCGTTCGTTACGCATTTTTCGTCGCCGCCGCATCGCGGACGCAATCGTGGTAAACAAACGGTCATCTTTTCGTTGAGAAACCACTGGCGTTCCTGCCCCGTGAAGTATTATGTCATACTGCACTGCAGTTGCAATTCGGTGCAACACTTTGTTGTTGAATTTCTAGTTGTTGGGAGTTTACGGATTTTGGAATTTTTAGTTTGTGTCGGGGACATATTTTACGTTAAATTATGATGTTGTGGCACAGGAATTGTTTAGCAAGTTTAATTAAGTCTAACCCTTTCAGTCATGATGAAAAGTTTAATGTGAGACCACAAACAATTTTGAAGGGCTCAAAAAAATGTAAACAATAATAATAATACTATCGATCGAGCCCAAAGTATATTGAGAAAAAAATATTTTGTCAATTTGGCGGGAAATTAATATTTTGCAGAAACTATCAGAAGGAGCTGTTTTTAAATTTGTAAAATTATTCACAATTTTCATTGGTTATTTCCACCTTAAAAGTTTCAAAGCCGTAAAACATGCCAAAAGTGGTTTAAAATAATGAAAATGTCGAAAATTTTAAATTATATTTTTTTTGGCGAATTTTGAATTTTTATTGATATTTTTTTCAATTTAAAGCGGTTTTAGATGATTTGAAACCAAACACCGAAAAACGAATTGTAGGATCCAAAAATTTGTCAAGGGGTAACCCTTCAGATTTTTTAAAAAATCGAAAAAATTATATTTTCGTAATGTTGACCGTTTTTGATATTTTCGGGTTTATAATATAATTTACCAATTACATGGAAAAACTATAAATTTGTCCACCAAAAATTTTCCAAAATAGCGAAACAATTTAAAAAATGAAACAAAATGTTTTGATGAAATTTCGACTTTTATTGGTATTTTTTTTACTTTTTAGAATGTTTTAAGCTACTTGGAAACGAAATCTCAAAAAAAATTTTTCGGACTAAAAAAAGTGTCAAGGGGTACCCCTTCAGATTTTTTGAAAAAATTAAAAAAAAATTTTCCTTTATATTTCGATTTTGTGTAATTAATAATTGTGCTCATTGACAAGTATAGAGACAGAAAAACTAAATACTTGCCCTTACAAAATACTTGCGGCTGATAAATGGCCCATAACCGGTCAAAAAAGTAAACATTCAAATATTCCGAAAAAATTTTTTCGTTGATATTTCGACATTTATTGCAATTTTGTTTTCATTTTGGGCTGTTTTGAGTTATTTGAAACCAAAAACTGTAAAAAAAATTTTATTTAAAATGCTCAAAAATAATCCAAAATAGTTAAAATTTTGAAACAATTTTTCAACGAAATTTTAACTTCTATAATTTATTGTTAATCTTTTACTTTTTCAACGGGTTTGTCATTTGTAACCAAAAATCTTCCGCATTTTCGCAGAATTTAACAAACGTTTATTTTGATTTATTTTCTCATGCTTGATAAAAATTGTATTTGCAACTGTAAATAATTTAAATTGGTTCTTGACTTTGTTATTTTATTATGTATACCGCGTTTAATTCGGGAAATCGAGTTTATGTCAGTTAATATTTTTACTCAAGAAACAATGTAGATGTGGAAAAAGCGTATCAGTGACCTCGCTAAGTAAAATTAGTGGTATCAGCGAGTTAAAAATAATTTTTAAGATAAACATTGCAGTAGTTCTGAAGCAGATTACTTGGTAATTAATATATTTCATATTACTTTACAAAGTAATAAAGTATTATACATTTTTGCAGACTTTAATTAATTTCAATGTAACAATTAACTGAAAATGAATTTTTGTATCACCTCGTTATGTAATAATTATAATATTCAATATTCGTAGTTTTGTGTAATTTTGAACGAAAGAAAATGTAACTGTATTTCGTTGTTGTTCTTAGTTCGGTTGATATTACAAAGCTATATGAAATGTATGCCAAGTAGGTGGAGAAGCGTAATGAAAGTAATCGGAATGAATGGCTGCTGGAATTGTAACGGATCAGTTTCTAATTCTCACTGCGAGAAGGAAATCATTGTATGCGGGGCAAATTGTGATTTCAAAGCCGTAATTTCGTTGCTGGAGTACGCGCAACGTTCTCACGTATTGATAAGCAATGATTGGCCCATATTACAGTTTCGAACTTCAACAGTTCAACGGATCCAGGTCGATGATTCCACTTTTGTGTACCAATCATTAATGATTTTCCTATTATCAAAAATTTGCTACTGTACAAAAAAAATCTCAAAGACCCCATTAGAAAATTATGCAAAAGTTTTTTAAAAAAATTAATCTATTTTCATGTTACATTTTAAATCATTTAGAACAAAAAATAATTTTTTTTTTGTTGATTAAAATGACAATTAATTTATATTTTTTATTAAAAATTATAATAGTTATATAAATTTTTCTATTGTTTATAATTGTATAAAATTGTATGTTTGTTTTAGAAAATAGTTTACTGTAAAACAACCATAATTTCAAATTGCAGTAATATTTTATGATTGCTATATTTTGTTACATGTAATAATGTACTATTTTATTATGAAATCTATTATAAAGTTCAAACAACTAACATAAACAATTTGTTATTTATGCAATCCATTTTAAGAAAATTGATGTCACTATACACTGCGGTACTCCAATACGAAATCGATTTTTTTGCTGTGCAGGTTCATTAGCTAGCATCGTCTCAAGAGATTAATTTTGCGAGCATGGATGGTCCAGGAACATTGACTTGGGAGGAATTTATAGACAATGCTGAAAATATCGTGCGACTTTCTAATGAAACTTCTGATCATTGGCAACTGATTGGCAACAAGGTATATCAATTTTATTCGAAATTTTGAAAATTCTTTTCTTTGGTAGTACAAATTTCGATATAAATAAATTTTAATTAAATTTAAATGACAAATTATCGATCTAAACATATGAAAAAAAAGAATTTAGTTAAAATTAGACCATAATCAAATTCGTAAAAATATTTGTAAAAAAGTATAGCACTATGACCCAAATTTTATGTTTGACCGAAAATGTACAATTTTGAATAAAAATGTTAAATATTTACTGAAAAAGTAAGATTTTGAGTCAAAATGTCAAGTATTGACTGAAAATGTAAAATTTTAAGTAAAAATGTAAAATAATGACTGATAATATATACAATTTTGAGTAAAAATGTAAAATAATGACTGAAAATGTAAAATCTTTAATAAAAATGTGGATTATAGACTAAAAATGTGAAATTTTGAGTTAAAATGTAAAATATTCACTAAAAATGTGACATTTTAAATAAAAATGTGAAATATCGACTGAAAATTTAAATTTTTTAATAACAATGTTAAATATTGACCGAAAATGTAAAATTTTGAGTAAAAATGTAAAATAATGACTGAAAATGTGAAATTTTAAGTAAAAATGTAAAATAAAGACTGAAAACATAAATTATTTACTGAAAATGTACAATTTTGAGTAAAAACGTAATATATTGGCTAAAAATGTAAAATATTTACTAAAAATGTGAAATTTTGAATCAAACTGTAAATTATTGACTGAAGATTTCAAATTTTGACTTAGAAATATTTATCAACAAATTTTTTTTTTAAAAATGAACAAATATATGCAAATACATAAATTTCGCTTGAAAAAGTTTTCTCAATTTCTCTGCATGAAATTTGTACCGAATAGAGTTATAAGATGACAATAATTAAAAAAAGACGACAGTGTGTTCCAGGACAAGCGTATTTAAAGCGGCTGGAAAAAAGGTTCGTGCCGATAAATGACTTCGCGGACGATCCGGCGGCGAGAAAAGAAAATGCGAGCATCGTTAATGATGACCCCTTTGAAGCTCCCTGCGATGCTGACAGACCGTTGACTGTGGAACATCACGTTCTCTGGTCCATTAGTTACGCTGTGCCAGTTCTTTATTTCAATGGATGGAAATCAGGTGCTTTTCGCACTTTGCCATAATTATCGTTTTCCGCCTTTCCGCAGCAAAGTTTCTGTCAAAAAGTCTTTTGAATCTCAAGTCAATGTTTTTGACTTCTGAACAGCAGTCGATAGGATAGAAATAGCTGATATTTAATTGATTTAGTTTGCTCAATTTGTTTAGTTTTCGAGATTATAGGGATCGAGCTGTTACCACGGTCGGTAAGTAGGGAAAGATTAGTTGAGTTTAAGGAGGTTTGGATAGGTGGCAGAAGAGGGACAAGCCACATTCTATTGAACGGTTTCGCTCTGAAGAACCCCATTGCTGCTGTCTGCAAAACCACAATCGATTCAAAAGTACTTTCCCAGAAACATAACGAGGATTAATGATTATATTGATGATAGTGTTCTGGGTGGACATTTTTGACGTCAGCTATTATGATGATACAAAAAGTGACTTAATTTCAAAAGATAAAATTTTATATAAATGATATTCCAAATTACAAAATTTGCAGCTTAAAATTGTTTAACATTAATGATCTTAAACAAATTGTATTCATTAATGAAATATTTATGATTTAAATTCAATGAGTACACATTGAATGATAAATAATGATAACATAATTTAAAAATGTATTTATAATTTTATTTCTGACGTTTCGAAACGTTATATTCCATAAAACAGTATTATTTAGTTTCTGAGGTGGCAAAAATTAACACTAAAAAACAACCATTAATGAAATAATTTACAAAAATTACACTGCTAAAACAAGTATCTTAATTTGCAGACATTTTTGTCATGAAGACACACAAAAAAGTGTCTTGAATTAAGAAACTTTTGGTGTCTTTATGAAAAAGAAAAAATTGTATTTTAATTTGAGAAATATGGAAGTCTGAATTTCAGACTACTAGACTGAATTTCAAATTATAGAAGTCTGAAATTCAGATTCTGTGACATCGTATTTTTTAGAGTGTGACTAAAAATTACATGTTTTTTAAATAAATTTTTCACTAAAGTAACCGAATATGAAAATTGGAAAGTATAATTGAATTTTCACCGCATTTCTACAATTTCAATAAATTCATAAACCAATTTTTTTAATTTGTTATTATATTTATTTTGCTAATTTTTGCAGTTTTGGTGGTTCTGTTAGTTTTCTTAATTTTGTTGGTTTTGTTTGTTGTGGTAGTTCAGTTAATTTTGTTAGTATCTTCTATTTCATTACTATTTTCTATTTTCCCAACACAACAACCAAACAACAAAACCACTTCATCAAAATTTCCATCCACCAAATCCTATATCGCAAGACCTCCAAACAACACTGTTTTAAATTCTTCTTCGCTGAATCAAATACCATTTTCTTTTAACGTATCCGGCGATCAAATACGTCTTAAATAAACAACGCTACATTTTGCGAGTGAAGATCCTGGATGTAACGCACGGAGATACGAACCATTCGATAAAAGCATCGCTTATTTATGACTCGCTCCAGCACGCGTGATGAAATTCGGAAATTGTAAATGTCGACCCGAAGGATCGAGGGTTAATATGAAAACCGTCGTCGAAAGTTGATTCACTCGGGCGAAAAAGTCGATTTTTCGGTAAAAATTGATTTTTCGGAAGTTGACGTTGGCAGTGGCGTGACCGAACTGTAAATAACGGTCGCAGGTGGCTGTTCCGCTCGCGAATCACATTCGCGCCATTGTGCAGTTACCAACGACCGAATAGACCGTGTAACGAGCGAATATCCTGCAGGAACTGGCCGCCTTTAAAGGTTTTCCACAATGACTGCTTTATCATTTTAATTCAACCGCGAAATCGACCCCGATTGCCGGCTTTTCACGACATGGAACGCAATCAGATTTTTGCACAGAATCAGAGTTCATTAGATCTTGAAAGTCGAATTTTTCGTTATCTATAGATATCAAGTGAAGAAGAAGAGTTTTTAATAGAAAATTCTCACTTTTTCATAATATCATTTTTTTAATAGAAAATTCGAGTTTTGTAATTTTTGTTGTTTTTTAGTTTTGCTAATTTTATTAGTTTTGTTGGTTTTGTTAGTTTTGGTGATATTGTTGGTTTTAGTAGTTTTATTAATATTGTTGGTTTTTGTTAATTTTGCTGGTTTTGTTGGTTTCGTTAGTTTTGTTGGTTTCCTTGTTTTTGGTGGTTTTGATATTATTGTTTATAATTTTTATTTTGTTGGTTTCAGTTAATTTTTGTTTTTTTAACTGGGTTTTTAAGTTCCGTCAGTTGAAGATAAGATAATAATACTGAAGCAATTTTTTTTATCAAATATGACAGATAAACTGAATAATGTCGAAATAACCCGTCTCCTAACACAAAAAAATGAATAATCTCCGGCTAAAACTAAAAAAATTCGCCCTCGCGAAATTTCTAATCACCCGGGGAAGTTGCCCTAAAGCCGATAACAGTTTTATCCGGCGCTATCAATATAAAATCACGTCGCCGTTCTCGGCGTCCATTCAAAGTTCCAATTACGCCTCAAATAATTACTTCCTTTGGCAAATTAATAGCTCGCACGTGTAAGCCAATAACTCATATTACATAGATCCGCAACGGCACGACAAAGGCCGATAAAAACCGATCGCTATTCGCCAGCGATACTCAAAACCAATCGTTTTGTTCTCATAACGTCAAAAATATACATAATCGAAAATGTCGACCGAAAAATTCGGATTTGATCCATTTTTTAGATTTTTCTGGTTACGTTTTTGACTCTAATAAAAACGCAGATTTGAGCCGACGTTATTAAATCGGAATTACAAAAGAAGTGCGTCGGGTGGGGCTTAATTAAATTGGAAAGCTCTAATGGAAGATCGAGCCTTAAGCTTTTGATGTACCGCGCCGTCGCTTAATTTGACGTAAAATGGAACGTTAATTATACACCTGTACGATTATACGGGACGAACGATCAAGCCTAGTTCGGAGTGTCGCGCGTGATAAATGCGCCAATTAATAAACCAAACAAACCGAAACTGTAACGACGTGTCATAAAAATCAACAACTTCGTAATGGAAGATGTAATGTAACATCGCTAAGAAAACTGCAAAATGATTGAGAAGAATACCAATTTATCATGAGGAATAATTGTGCATTTTATATTGATAAGAAGGATTTTAAACTAATAAAGATTTGATATAGAAAATGTCATCATGAATGAAAAGAAATACTACAAAAACTTGTTTATAAATCGGAAAAACTCGAATTATATCGATATATTTTATCGAGAATATATTGATAAGATATATCACTAAAATATCTTAATATCTTTCGTTACTACAAAATCGAGACTATTTCGATTTCTATATGAAAATGAACGACTTCTCCGAAAATGGAGAAATTGACCGGAAATACCGCGGACGCGAGTCGCCTTACAAATCGAACCCAGTTAGCATAAGTGCCAAGTGTCGCACGAATTGAACGTAATGATCCATTTAAGAGTCGACCAGGCGATGGTCGCCGGCTCCGGAGGCTGCCGGATAAGTCGGTCGGAAATTAATTAGTCTCCCGCCTCGATGGGTGTCATTAATCTGATTCGGAAGTTCAGACCCTCTGTTTATCCTCAGTCGCGGAAGCTCTTTATGACGCCACCTAGATGAAGAACTTGTCGGTCTGAAAAATTGGCGGATTAAACTGATTCCAGGAAAAAGCACTAAAGTTTCTTAAGTAACTCTAGTTACTTTGAGGGAAATGTTGGTTTAAAGATACAAGAAATTTCTCCTTGAGAAAATCAATAAAATTAGTCAAACTTTTACAAGATCGTTTCAAGGTCATTTCAACTAATTTCAGTAGAAAAATACTAAAGTATCTTTAGGACAGGAAGTCTAGATACTTTCTAGAAAATGTTACTAAAAAGATACTCTAAAATTTCTCCTTGAAAAAACCATAAAATGAGAAAAATATTTACGAGGTCATTTCGAGCTCATTTCTATAACTAGAAATAATATAAGGAATTTCATCATTTTTGGGAACTTTTTTCTATAACGTCATTCTGTAGAAAAAGTTCCTAAATAAAAAATGACAAAACTTTGTTTTTTTCACTCATGAATCTGTTAAAAAAATTCAAAATATTCCAAAAAGGTCAATAATTGCAAAATCCAATAATTCCCGAATAACAACCGAACATACCGAGGGTAGCCCCAAAGATATGCAACCGTCTCGTATTAGGAAAACTATGTCCCCGGCATTAGCAGC
>JABFPQ010000368.1:0-12286 GCA_022817265.1 Masnerella sp. ZL-2020
GTCAACGTTTTTTTTACCAGGAAATAAGGTCAACCTGGATCATTTTTGCGAAATGCTATTTTCACCTATTTGTAACAATCTAGAAACAATTTTAAATACATATAATTATGTTTTTATGTCTATTCAACAAGTTATTCTACTAAAATATAATGATTATTAATATATTGTTATTACTATTCATGACAATGTACCCAACAAGAAAGAGAAAATTTAGAAAAATGTAAAAATGCTAACAAAAATCACCCAGGTTGACTCAAGGAGGATTAATTTTATAACTTATATTGTTACACAAATCTATAAACATAAACCGTTTACAAAAACATATTTCTTATAGAACAAAACCAATGAACTCTAGTTATTGTTACACAAAACTCAGAATGCAAAATTTGCAATTTTTCTTTTTTAAAATCAAACACAATTAACAATTGTAGCTTTCGCACAAAATTGAACTTGTGCAATCTTCAATAAAAACACTCCCTTTTCGTGGTCTATATATACAAGTATATATAGCGATTTCAGACCATCTTACAAACATCCCAAGGACATTCTGTGAGCATTCCAGCAAAATGAATGAGATGTTCGCGTAGCATCCCCAACCCTCGCAGTATGCACGTGGTATGTACACGATGAGTAAATTTTACAGATTCCTCGCTCCCTCTCCCGGTATTACATAACAACCAATTCCATGCACGACAAATTAGAATGTAATCAAACACAACAAATTGTTCCATTATTTATACTCGATCAGTCCGTACACGCGAAGTCATACCAATTCTCATACGATCGCAATACGCGTAAATACTCGCAATAACGTTCTGCATTTCTAAATATAGTCGCTGCATTTATTTTTATCGCAGAACAGCTAAGAATAATCACTTGTTTCGTGTCTGATACACGAGGACATAAATTGAATTTGACACTAAATCTAATATACCAATTATCGTAGCGGTGATCTAATCAAAGTTATATCACAGGTCGAGCCACGAACTTAAATCTCATTTTATCGTCGGCTAATACCTAAATAACGCGCATTTTTATGACAACCATCGGCTGCAAATAAGTTATGGGGAAAACATGTAAATTCTCACATTGAATCATCCGACTGACGTCATCGTTTTGTTTATTCGTATATCCTTTACAGAAACAAATTACCCCATTGACGTAACGGAGAAATAAGTTTCTAATGACTTATTATTATTATTAGAATTTAACAGGTCGTGCAAACTTTTTTCATTGGTCACTATTTTTAGGTTAGAGGATATTTTTCTTCCAACTTGTTGCGAGGTGTTTTGGCCGGCTAATTATAAGATTAAACGAACCTAGTGAAGTTCGATCTTAATTATTTTGAAGGTCTCGTCCGGATGAATAATAAACAAAGTAGTAGTGCTTTGCACGTACTTCGACAACAAAGTTCAAATCTAGCGCGAAAATCACGTTGAGTGATGGCAGCACTATCGGTTACCGGCGCCGCCGGGCGCCACTAGTTTCCTCTCTTCATTTTTCAAATTATGATTTTATTTAAATTTCTGGTTTTACTATTTCGTTAAATAGGCAAATCGAGTATTTATTCCAAGGGGTGGGTCTATTTTCGGGTGGGAAGTTCATCCGGACGAGACCTTCAAAATAATTAAGATCGAACTTCACTAGGTTCGTTTAATCTTATAATTATTTAGAAGGTCTCGTCCGGATGAATAATAAACAAAGTAGATGTTTAGAGCCAGATTTGCTATATTAACGGAAATTAGTTTTATTCATCAAACTTTTATTGTTACATAGTTTTAGCTATGAACGTCTGTTAACTTTGTTAAATTTGTATCCGTGAATAGTACAATGTTTAACGTTTTAAGCGAATGCCGCTAAGGAAAACAAAACTGTTTATAATTCTTAAGAAAGTATCGCATTAGAAAACATGTTTTGATCAACAATAGGTCGATTATAAAATCGAGCAAACATGCGTGATTCGCCGGACCAACCAGCAGCTCGGTTAATTAAATCGGTTGTAACACCCTTTTTTAAAGCATTAGAAGTGGACGCGTGACGAGTGCTGTGTGCTCCAAATGTGTCTTCAACTCCACATTCTTTTAATGTTGTGCGAATCCATCGACCTATTGTTTGCGCACCTACCGCACTGTGTGGTTTTTTGAGTGCAATAAACAAAAAATCACAACTTTTTGCGCGTAAATCTTTGGTTCTCTCTAAATAGTCATTTAAAACGTTAACAATACATAGCTCTTTATGGTCTTTAAATTGAGAAAAACAAAGCAAAGGTTGAGCCCTTCCAGGGCCTGACGTTTTTATTCGGTCAGGAACTTTAATTGACAAATTTTCGCCATTCAAGTTAATTTGCGAAATTCGTAATAGTGACAGCGTTTGACAACGCTGACCTGACCCTAACGCAAGTAATATTAATAACTTTTTAGTTAATGCTTCTAATGATAAATTACTATGCGGATAAAGGTTTTTAACTTTAGTAATAACGGGTTCTGGATCCCAGATGTATTCGTATCGAGGACGAGGAGGTTTTACATGTCCTACGCCCTTGCAAAATCGTTTTATTAACGGATCCTCGCCAATCAAATTCCCCGTTATCAAAGAGATGGCCGATCGAATGGTGTTGAGAGTCGAATAAGATCCAATCAATGGCAGCTCCTGCGCTAAAAATTGTAACACTTGATCAGTCGTAGGTTCAAAAGCGCTGTATCTTTGTTCTTCACAGAAACTCCACCACGAACGTAAAGGTTTGGAATACTGGCGAATAGACGATTCAGCCAAAGACGCTAACAGAGTATCTATAGCAGCTTCTGGTACTCGTCGGTGTACATAGGAACGCCGGATAATTTCCCGACCATTAGGTGCAGGGTCTTGTGTGCGGGATGCGCGCTCCTAAGGGGAGAAGAAAGCAAAAATTTAGATGGTTTAAGTAATAAAGGTTTTGAAATTAAGAGTTGACGAAACAAAGGGAACCAAGGTTGTGAAGGCCATGAGGGAACAACCAATATTCCCTCAGCTTTATCGTCTACAATTTTACGCAAGACCCGTGGAATTAAAATAAATGGAGGGAAAGCATAAAATTTCAAATTTTGCCAAGATAACGTGAAGGCATCAACATTCCAAGAATATGGATCTGGAAACCAAGACACATAGATCTGACATTTTGCATTTAACATTGTAGCGAAAAGGTCTATATCGAATGGACCAAATTCTCTAGAAATTGTCTGGAATGCATCTTCTGACAGAGACCATTCTATATCATAGTCTGTTCGTCTTGATTCCCTATCTGCGTTAACGTTATCTGCTGAAGAAATGTAGGCTGAAAACAAGATAATATTGCGTGCCTCCGCCCACTGCCATATTTCTTTGGCCAAAGCGGAAAGGTGGGGATGTTGTACCGATCCAAAACGATTCAGGTAAGAAAGTGCAGTTGTATTATCTACCCTGAGAAGCACCTCACAATCGTGTAAATCCGAGCCAAAACACTTAAGTGCATAAAAGACGGCTTTAATTTCTAATGCGTTTATATGCCACTGTTTTTCTGTATCGGACCATCATCCATGAGCACGTTGATCCTCGTAAGACGCTCCCCATCCTGTACAGGAAGCATCGGAAAAAATTTCACGTTCATAATGACCTGTGCAGATATTGTTAGCTTGCTTCTCATTTTTCAAAACTTTAATCCACCAATTAAAGTCTGATTGTAAATGACTACTAAGACGCATCTTGCTTGTATAGCATTCATTAGAATTGGATAACGCTAAGAACTTTTCACTCTCAAAATTCTTCGTATACAATAAGCCATATCTCACAGCTGGACAAACTGAAACAAGTGAACCAATGACACTTGCGAAATCTCGAATAATACAAGAATGTTTTTGAGAAAAATCAAATACCAACTTCAACAATTTTTCACGTCTTAATTTTGGAATAGAAATCGATTGCTGTTCAGAATTAAAAATAAAACCCAGATAAAGAATAATCATAGAAGGTTCTAAAACAGATTTTTTAAAATTTATAATAAATCCTAGCGATGATAGTAATTTTAAGTGAGCTTTTATGTTTTCCCGACATGATTTCGTATTTGGGCTGAGTAATAAAAAATCGTCTAGATAAAGAACTGATGAAAATCCTTTTTCTCGAAGATATGTTGTTACAGGTCGCAGTATCTTGGTAAAAATATATGGCGCAGTGCAAAGACCGAAAGGTAAAGCCTGGAATTCGTACGTTATTCCCCCCCATTGAAAACGTAAAAATCGTTTATGACTCGGATGCATTGGAATGAGCAAATACGCGTCTTCTATGTCTATAGTTGCCATTTGCGTATTTGGTAACATCAATCTTACAACTGTTCGCCAATCTTCCAATTTGAAATGTGGTGGAACAATGTATTCATTAAGATCCTTCAAATTGAAGATAAACCGAAAACCCCCTGACGGTTTCTCAACTATAAAGAAACTTGACAAAAACTGATCCGGTGAATCGTTTACTTGAGCGATAGCTCCTTTGTTCAATAATCTGGTGATTTCTTTATTACAATTAATACTCATAAGGTCTGAAAGGTTAGGTTCTGAAAGGGTCGGTCTTGGTGGGGGCACAGACGTAAACGGTATTTTATATCCACAAATGGCATCTAAAACTACAGAATCCGTTGTAATTTTCTTCCAATTAGCCGAAAATTCTGCTAAACGGCCTGCGGTTCTTACCATATCTAACGTTTGCGGGATCGTGAACGAGAATTCGATCTTCGATTGCGGCTCTTCGAATAAAATGCTCCTGCTCGTTGAGCCGATTTTTTCTGATTCGCAGGAGCCTTCGAGTTTCCCATATTTTGACCTTGAGACGGACCCAGTGGTCTAACCGGTTGTTGTCTTGCCACTTGCGGGGTAGTTTTGGTGGTGGTCGGTTTTGGCTTGACAATATCCTTTGCTGTTTTCTCGCACGCCTGCGCGGATTTTATTTCTTCCGCAAAGTCGCTCCCAAACAACCAGTCATCAACTGAAGCGTTATCAGCGACGTTTTTCCCCACAAGGTTTAAAGTGGGAACGATAAACGCTCGACGTGCCAAGGAAAGTCTATACTGGTGGTCTGCCAAAATATGTATTCCATCGGCTATTTGTTGTAAAGCCTGTTTTGATTTTTCAGGTAACACATCTGATACGTCCGGTTTCAGCAGCTCAGTCATCGCAGATCCCAAAGCAATTAGGCAAGCACCAACCTGAGTCTGCTCCTTAACTTTAAATTCATCCCTTTTTAATACATTAGGGTGAATTTTTAAAGCTGGCATGAGTACGGTGTTAATTTTAGGGGGGCCTAGAAAAGACACATCTTCGCCTACTTGATATGTGGTTAAAAGTTTAGAACGCAATTCTTCTTCCAGGCCACCTTGCGTAGTAGCACGAGTAAAATCAATCATTGCAGGCGCCCAATGAAAATCAGTGGTTGATTTTTCCTTGGGATGAAAAAACTGTTTAGCTGCCGTGTCTGCTGCGGTTGACTCAGGATCCGTTGGAACGTTGAAAGCAACAGTGTTCTGGTTTTTGTTCCCTTTTGTTTTTTCTAAAAGAAAATAAATACATTGTTGAACATAACCTAAAAAAGGAGTACAGTATGTGGGCTGCAAAAGGATCGAGTCGGATATGATTTCTCTTTGCCTTTAACTGTATGTTTGTGCATGCAGAAAAAAGGGTCTACAAGAAATCAAACCTGGTGCACAGCCCCGGTTCTAAATGAACCGTCTCTACCTTTTTTGCCTACCTGAACTGAGTACTGTCTCGTCATTAGTTGGTGTTGCACTTCCAATTGTGGTCGCCTCGTTTTGATTGGTGTCTGTTGAAGCGGTGTGTGTCGAGTCGGTGTCTGTCAACCTAACCTCAATTGTGGGCGATGTTGATTTCGATGCGTGCGTGGCTTCAATCGCTAGAAGACGTTCGTTTTGCTGTTTAAGAACTTCTAAGATCTTATTCAAAGCAGATTCCGGCGAGTTTGTGCGTGTCGAAGAACGACGTTCACGCGATGGTTCGCGAGAACGATGTCGAGGCACCGCGTGTAATCTAGAAGCATCGTCATCACTGCTCGAACTACGACGCGCTCGTTTTCGATGGCGTGAGGACTTGGATCGACTCCGATGCCGATGTTTACCCATATTTCACGTTGTAAATCGTTTGTAAATAGAATAAAACTTAAAACAGAACTGTTGTCTTGTACAACAAAATACACAATGAAGAGAGGAAACTAGTGGCGCCCGGCGGCGCCGGTAACCGATAGTGCTGCCATCACTCAACGTGATTTTCGCGCTAGATTTGAACTTTGTTGTCGAAGTACGTGCAAAGCACTACTACTTTGTTTATTATTCATCCGGACGAGACCTTCTAAATAATTTAAACTATTTCATTTCAGTGATATTTTTAATTAATTGGTGCTCTTTTTCAAGGCAATTTTTGGACCATCATTTGTAGTAGCAGACTTGGATATCTGCACGCAAATATTGGGGTATACATTGCAGGCCTTTGCAAAATTGGGCTTATTTGGTTACCTTCCGCCCTGTCCTGTTTCCAACGAAAAAAGATTATACACGAACGTGGCCATCGCAGGAATTGGCAAATAAGGAATCTTCTTGTTGAATGAAAATGTTCATTAGTTGTGAATAAATAAAACTTCCTATAAAAGTCCAATCATTATTAAGTACGTTACTACCTTTCATTTGCTACTCATAGACTGAATACAATGAACACAATTAACCCATTATCTGTACTGAATTCACGAACACGTAACCATGTCGAGTGTGATTAATGAGAAAAAGACAGAACAACAACACTTATCATTTTTCATCTGCCCAGTTCCGAAGTTCCAAAATTCCATACATAAGTATTGCCAACTTAAAAATTGAAATAATGAAACAAGTGACGCTTTCGGTAATTAAGAATATAATTATTTTATATTGATAAAGGATGCACTTATGTGGACTCTACTGTCTGTCTTTTATTAATATAAAATATTGTTAATTTAGGAAAGTGCCAAAGGTCGAGTTGGTTCGAGAAAAAAATTTGATTTACAGAAAGAACACATAGGTCATCATAGGTGTACATCAATTTCATAAAAAATAACATTTAAAATGTTTAAATTAGAAGGCATCATTAATGATTCCAAGTTTTCATTACTATTTTCCACGGATAATTTGAAAAGCTATTTGCGAGTTTTGAGTAAGTAAATCAACAGAAAATATATAATAATTGAATTAAATATGTTGCCTCGTCATTTATTTAATAAATAGAACATATATTCTTCAGCAAAAAGGATATATAAGTGAACTGAGTAATTAGTATTTTTCAACTTGTAGGGTCAATGCGGGTAATCATTGTGACAGGAGGATAATTGTAACAAATTTTTCGTATCTATAGGGAGTGGACGAAATTGGAACTACTGCCATCCTGCGGGCGGAAAACCGTCTCGGGCTACGTTCTCGACCTGTTTTTCCGTTCTAGGGCGGCAATGTCCCAATTTCCGCTCCCTCCCGCGATACGAAAAAAATCGTATTGGCCTCGGACGCAGTGGCGCCTTCGGACGTAATATATTAATAATTTTAAGAAGAAAAAAACATATACCCTGATAGCCACGGTTTATGTAAACGATTTACATAAAATTTACGTAAATGTAACTCCGCATTGGGCTGCATAATTTATGTAAATCGTATACAACAAAATTCATTTTCGAAATTTTACTAAAAAAATGTATGGAAAACATAATATTAAGACAATGTACCATAAAATTAACACAAAAACTACAATTTTAATGAAAAATGACTGAAATAATCTACCTTGATTTTTCGATGTAAACTATTTACATAAATTATGCAGTCCAATGAGGAGTTAGATTTATATAAAATTTGCATAAATTCACGTTTACATAAACTTTATGTAAATTTTACGTAAACGTGACTATTAGGGTATTTAGTTCTTTCCATAAGCATCCTATCAATACACGCAGAGGGAAGATACGTTAATAATTACTGTTTTTTCGAGAAAAATTACCGAACTAGAACATTAATGAGGGGATAAATCAAATGCCCATTAATTTTAACCGAACAGTTTCATAAAAATTACCGGTCTGAGTTCAGTAAAAATTCTGGAAATAATTTTTTTGCAACATGTGTAGCGAAACTTGTTAGTTTCGCTTCAAAGATTGTTCAACTAATTTCCGCAAACGACCTCTTGTACCTCGCTACAAAAGTAGTCCGTTTTCTGTGCTGGAAGGGCCAAAAAAATGGCGTCGTCTTCTTACAATGCGAGATAAAAATCTGCCTAAATAATAACGGGCGATAAAGCGTTGGGATGTTTGAAAGCGGGTGTGTTTGGGCATTGTTCGTCTCGGGAAGATGCAGCGAGTTTGCCTAGCGCGGTGCGGGCGCACCTGGTGGCCATTCTTAGTCGGCGATTCGGGGGAAGCAGGTCGGCCGAGTAAACACGGCGCTCGACGGAAACGCGACAAAGCAACAAAGCGGTGTATCAGAAAATTGACACGCCAGGATCCAGCGGCGATTTAAATAAGGACCGCGCGGTGTATCCTTACGCATTATGCGCATCAATTATGCGCGCGTCCGTCGGGATGGGTCAATTGTGGGCCCCACAATTCTTACGACTACTTCTTATTGGGCTTCACAATGGCGTATAAGATAAAGCGGTAAAAAGTGGTTATTGTTAATGACGTTAATGCGGGAAAAAAGGTCGCGGTAAAAAGGGCCGATTTGGTGGTCTACTTTCAATCGCGAGCGGCGGATTTCTGTTAGAAAATGATAATTGAGTCGGAGATTAAGGCCTCGTCGTTATTATGGCCGGCGCGCAGAAGCGGCCGAGGTGGAAGGATCCAGTTTTTACTACCCCCTGTCGAGTGAACCGTCAGCTCAATCTTGATATATCTCCGTACGGGCTAACTATCGGCGCGCACCTTTGTTTAGATTATGGCGCGGAATGTACCTTTTCGAGTGAGCCGATCGGCCGCGCTTTCTTCTTGTCATGCGTCTCACGCCCCCCTCCCCGGCGCCCGGGTCAGGTCAGCCCCGAGGTCGCCGCGATCGCGCGCTAAACGTCTTCCCCGGCAGGTTGCGCGCCCGATCGCCCATCGCCGATCGCGATCCCGCCACGGCCTTCGATCGCCACGAGGCAAACCGATTTTTATCGACGCGCGTCATTGTCCGCCTGCGCGATTGAAATCATATTTCACATTCGGCGCAAGCCCAGCCGGGCTCGACGACGGATCTTCTTGCTTTTGTTTTAGATATGCTGCTTCGCGCCTGTTCGGGATGTTTATTCGCCAGCAGTTTTTTCTGATGAATTTCGAATTTCTTGCCGATTTCGGTAGTTGATGGAAGAGATCAAAAAAAGGTGGTCTGTAAATTGTCCCAAAATGCATGTGTATTATTTGTGTAGAAAATAAGTATTTCATTGAGAAACTACATTTTTTTATTTAAAATGTAAGATATTTATTTTATTAGCCAAAATATTGATATTGTACTTCTATTCTTAAAACTAAGTTTTCTAAGATGAGAAAAATATCTAGAATCAAATTAAATAGTAAAAGTTCTGTTTTCCCGATCTATGTATCTAAAATTCTTAATAATTCTGAATATCATAATACTTAAAATGAAATTTTTTGTAAAGTCTGTCACCACAAGGTTTCACTTTTATATTTTCATTTTGTATTGTTTATTACTTTTTTTCTGGAAACTGATGCAGATAAGTATTTTTTTACTCCAAAAACTGGTTTTATCTAAGTGTTTCAAATTAACGTGTGAATGCCTTAAATTAAGACATTTTATGTCTGAAATTAAGAGACTGACATCTTAAAAGAAAACTTTTTTGTAGCTCGTTCAGTTTCTAGAAGGTTAAAACGTTTATAGTATCTAAATTTCTGACGAGGCTCAAAATAACGTTTAAATCATCTTAATAATATTTTAAAGGATTTTATTCTACTATAAAAAATCATCTTTGTTTATTAACAAAGTTTCCACGAATTAATCCACTCCCGGATTAATTGGTTTTCCGCAACTGCATAATCTTATTTTAGAGTTTTAATTGGTTTTCCGCAACTGCATAGTTCTATTTTAGAGTTTTAATTGGTTTTCCGCAACTGCATATTTATCAAAAGAAATTTTTAATGTTTTCCGCAATTGCATATCAGCCTTTCAAACTGAAAAAAATCAAAACAAAAATTTGAAAAATTCAAAAGGAAAAAGAATAGAAATTTCTAAACCTAAATGGTTTGAATAAATACTCACACTACAAAAACTAAACATTTATTTTGAGAGGTTTTTAAAGGTATTATAACTTTGATAAATTTATCTCTTCATAAATGAATTTGAGGTTATAGAAATCCTCAAATAAGATGGAGGAATGAAACTTCTAAAATTTGTCAAATTTCGTAAAACAACTTCTTTTTGTCGTTCGAAATGATTTCTTTGAATAGTACATCAAAAAATTATGTCAATTTTTGAAAATACATAATTTATAACCAAAGCAAAAAATCTTCAATATCAAATCTTTGATTGAGATTATTATGGTCTCAACATTCTAAAATTGAGATTAATCTGATATGAGAATTGAAGACTTCTGACTCCTAGAATTCTGAATTTTAGAATTTGAAATAATTGAATCAAACGGTTCAATGATTTTTTATTAGTAAGTATAGGTAGACCCTTCTCCACTTTCACTATACCAATTTGACTATTATATTAAACCAGAAGACTTCTCTTTTTAATCTACTTGCTATAGACTCCCACAGTTCAAAGACTCGTACATCCCAACTGACTGACCAGAATTTAACCATAAATCTTGTCGTCATCTGGTAACTTAAATCCTCTATTAAAGTAGAAGGTGCTGCGAGCGGTCGCAGCGACCATAAACTCTCTCGAGTTAATTTCACACGCGTCGGTGGAAAAAAAGTGATTGTAACAATAAAGAGAAACAATTCCTCGAAATCGGTATAAATTCCCGTCGACTTTCCTCGCTTACAAACTGTTTTACATCGACTCGTGGATTGCGAGACGGAGCGGAGTTAAATGTCGTTTCTCAGTACTTAAATAAACACAAAACATTCAATTTCACTGCGCGATAATGTTTTCGATCGAAAATCACCGCGCGATATAATTATTGCCATATATTTTCAATCTCATTACAATGAACGCGTTGGAACGGTGTTGCTCGTAAAATCGGGTAATTTATACGGCAAGGTGACATCATATGAAAACGGCGATATAACATCCGAGAATGTCATAAATTGCGTGTACATATTGAATCACGTTAGGCGGACGTATCGCCATTGTTCGCCGCGCGATTCCGAGAATCGGACCGCGCGAGTCGTATAAAACACGTCGGGAGGTGGCCGCGAAATTGGGACAGATATGAGTGTAATTCAAAATCCGCGTCGATGCGATGCCCCATTCATCGGCTCGTTATTTACTGCGAATGGGCCCGATCGCCGGCCGCCTGATCAACCGGAACATTAGCATTTCTTTTTAACATTCCGCTGGCTCTGTCATTGAATCTTGTGGTGGAGATTCAGGCTCAGCTGTTCCAACATTGCGCGAGAAACTTTTGCTCTAGGCATTGGTTTAGTTAAAAAAAATAAAGGACGATGATTGTTAGGGGTAAAACGAATGAGAGCAGATGAACAAAAATATGAAAATGTTGAAATGGTTTTTGATTGAATTTTTGCAATTCAGTTGCGTTTTATTATTATGAGCTGCATATGAGAATTTTTAAAAGACACATAAAGAAATTATTTACAACATTTAGTAAGATACACAGGTTTTTTCACCTGTAATTATAACACTCTAAACTGTTGTTTTTTTTTAAAACACCCGAAGTGTTTTGCAATGTTGAAAAGATAGGTTAAATTGAAAACGTTTTTTGGGTTTTATTTTTCGCCTACACTGCTAAAACTTCGCTGTTCCAAAATCTGAATTTTAGTCAGTTTATAACTCTGGAAACTGAAATGATTCTCAACATAAGACAAATGTACTGAAGTTATTAATTAATAGTTATGTCCTTGAAAAAGGTCAAATAATATATTTCTCTGTATTTACGAAAATCTACAAGGATTTATATTATACAGATTTAAAAATGGAAGATTCTTAATTTTACACATTTCATTATTCTTATAAATTTTTCATCAGATTCGTAAAGTTATTCTGTTTTCCTATCAATTTTTTAGGTATCTCAGTCAAGAGAATTATGTAAGATTATATTATTATAATTTATTATTATTATCATTTTAGAAAGTTTAACAATTACTATAATTA